>LPNX011130493.1:1271785-1491553 GCA_001517045.1 Pseudotsuga menziesii
CCCACAATACCTTTCCTCTACATGTCAAATAACTATAGTGAGGCCAGTACATATAAACACACACAAAATCAAATGCATTGTAAATGTGGGATAAATCCCAATCGTCAAAATAAATATACACCATTTATCTCCTTATCGGATGGTTGTTGAGTCTTCGTAATGAATTCTACCTTAGATACCCATCTCCTCTACCTATTTCATCGATTGAACGCATCTCCTCGAACTACTATCTACTACAGATCCTTGTCTCCTCTACCTCCTGCATCGATTCGATTGCTACTCATCGAAATACCATCCATATTTCTAATTCATATGTCTTTGTCACTTCCCCTCCCGTCCACTAGAGAGAGAACACGACCATAAATGCTCTCTCTGATTGTCTCCGGAGCATTCAGCTCAAAGTTCATTGAATTTTGTATGTATTTTGATGGATTCCTGATTTTTTCAAAAATATATAGAGGCATGAATTCATCTTTCCTTCACTCTATTCAAGTCAGAGAATAAATTATCTAACTTCCCAATAGTACAGAATTGATGCTGTTAGTGATCAAGTCAATGATCTACGAAGAAAGATCTCATAGGAGATCGAACGGCGAAGAAAGATCGCAATGAAAATCGATGGTCACAATATGTTCCGCATCTGGAAATAGATCAACGATTGAGAATCAACCTGCAAGTATCAACGGTGCATAAGCTTGGGTTTGCGGAATCAGGGAAATATGGAAATTGCGACCCCGCATCCCGTATCCCCCATGCAAAATAGATCATTGTGGAAATAGAGATTGTGAAGCTGCATCATGCATCATGCATCCCGCATGCTACATCCCACTTGTAGAAATGAGAGTTGTGGAAGGAGATTTGCGGAAATAGAGATTGTGAAGCCACATCCCACATCCCACATCCCACAAGTTGTGGAAAGAATATTTGTGGAAGGAAATCTACAGGAAATAGAAGGACGTTTCCGCATCCCGCATCCCGCAAGTTGTGGAAAGGAATATTTCTGTGAGGATTTTCAACCTGTTAACAGAATTCTTGGACAGATTTGATCATTCACGCCATCACCAATCCTACCATATAAGTCCCATAACATCACACCAAGACAACTAACATATGGGTTTATCAGGCCACACATCCAAGCCATCTCACTGCTGGGTTTATCAGACTGCAATCAGTCAAGCCAACATTCACATTAAGGATCATCCAATCCAACTAACAGATGGGTTTATCAGGCTGTAAAGAAGATGGAAAGCTTGAAATAATAATCTAGTGAGTTCAACCACCGATCTATGGACACCTACACTAGATAAGTCTTGGCTCCTAAAACATCTACACAACCAACACAAGGAAGCATCCCCTTCTCTACTACACAGTCCCTTAGGCTATGCTTTCCATTCCAGTGTTGTTCAAGGTGTGCAAAGAAGAAAACCAGTCCCTCTAGATCTATTTTCTAGGTTCCTTCCTACTTTTGGAATATATTAAACGCACTCACAACTTAGGATAAAATAATTAATCATTATTTGATTAATTATTCACCCACTAGCTTAATTAGTTGGCCTCCACTTGCACCTTAAAGTCAATACATGCCATATTTATCCTAGGAATGATTTATTTCCAATTCTGGGTTGATCTTGACCACCTTTTGACCATCCAGAATTAGTATACAAGATTTTACAGCAGATTCTTCTTTATTTTGCTTTTTCTGCTTTTCCTGCTTTTCTATGGATAAGATAAATTCTAGTCAACTACGAAACTGGGAGCTTTTGTTTCCAACCCGTCCTCCATTAGTTTTTCTCCATTTTCTAGGATTAGAATGTTTTTTCCATCTCCTTGACAACTCACTCATGCTTTTTCCAACTCGTGAGGTCCTTGATATATTTGGTAAGTGCTTTATCCACCTATGGGGGTTTGCTATATTTTGGTAAGTCATCCTTTTTGAGCTTTATGAGTTGTTTCCATACAATTCGACTTTCCTATGAGGGATGTACTATTTATGTACACTATTATTCATAATTATTCAATGGAAGGATACACACCAATATTCATCTCTTCATTCATGTGATCTAGTCTCTTTTCTTCTCTCTATTTTTCCTGTGTATGCTTGTGAGAATTCTTAGTAGCAAGATCTATTTCCTGTGCTTCCTCTTAGCATCACTGCACATAGCATTGATCTATTATTTCTACATGGTATCAGAGCAGCAAGGTTGATCAAGTTCTACAGAGTTGAGGAGCACATCCAGTCTCATATCCCTCTCTGAAGAAGAGCTTGTCTAGCTTACAAGATTTTCTCCTAGTTTGTTTTGCAGGTTGCAGAGATTTTATTCTTGAGCACATAAATTCCGCAATATGGATTATTCATCAGATATAATTCTTACTTCCTTCAACTACCATGAATGGAAAGCCAAAATCTCCATTCTATTCCGCAGTAGAGGATTAAACAAAGTTACACTAGCTTTGGAGAATGAGCCCAATGCTGTAATTCAGAAAGCTAAGTGGCATAATAGGTTGGATGAAGCCTATGGATTGCTTTTCCTCTCTATTTCTCCTGATATACTCTTCCATCTAGATGGTTTGACCACTCCAAACCAAGTATGGACTCAATTGGAGTCTCTCTTTGGAGTTCAAGATGAGCTAAGAGCGCATCTATTGGAGATTGAGTTATTCTCACTGAGTCCAAGCAATTTTGAATCTCTTGAGGGTTTCTTCACCAAGTTCAAGTCACTTTTTCTAATGCTCAAGAAATGTGGGATTGAGAAAGAAGATGATCAATTAATCCTTTCCATTCTTTCAAAATTGGGTCTTGATTACTCAGTTTTTGTGTCTACCTTTCATGCAACTAGGCTTGTTGTTCCTAAGTGGAAAATGCCTTCTTTAAATTCTTTTCTTGATTCACTAACAAAGGAGCAAGACAAATTGATCCATATGGGTGTCCTTAATTCTTCAAAGGGAAAGGATCATGCTCTCTTGGTTCAAGGCAGCAATAAATTCAAATCAAAAGAGAAGCAAATTGTGAAGAAGCCAAAGTCAGAAATTGAAGATGAAGATTTAATGAAGAAAGTTAAGAAGAAAGGGAGCACATCCAAGTGTTATTATTGTAGAAAGGGTTTTCATTCAGATAAGAAGTGTTTCAAGAAGAATATGGACAGAATGTCTCAGCTTCTTGAGAAGCACAAGATCAAAGTTCCAGATGAACTAGAGAAGCATGTTGATTCCTCAGAACAATGTCATACTGCACAGTTCCAAGGTGATATAACTTATGCTTTGAGTGCCAGAGTTCTCTCCTTTTATCATATCTCTAATATATATTTATTATCTGATATATCAGAACCTTTCTTTGATGATCCTCCTCTCAGTCTACTAGATTCATCTCCCAAAAATTGTGATTTTTCACTAGATATTGACTTACCTTTTAGCAGCTCTTCCTCACAATATTGTATATCTAATTTAGAAGATTGTTTGCAGGATGATATGCATGTCATGGCACATATAATACCACCATCCATACAATCTACCATACCTCTGAATAATCCAAATACTATACAAATTCCAAGATCACTAGTTGATTCCTCATTGGTCTTCGATGCAGTGATATTTATCTTACATGGTTTGAAGTATTTCCTATCTTTCATTGGCTGGTTATCCATGTACTTAGTCATATTTGGACTGATATTAAACATGTTTGGATATGTTCTAAACACTTATGTTTCAGATCTTAAGCCCATCCATCATTCATATTTTTACACCTATCAGTTTTCCCCAGTTGTTCATAATTTTCCTAGTCTAGCCCTATATCCTCATGGAGCCACTGAAGCCTTTGTCTTTGCTGTTCCATATGCTAATGTTTCTGATATATAAGTGTTTTATCAGCCTCATATCATATCTATACAGGTTCTACAGCAGATTGGAATATTTATATGTGATTCACATCACAATTTTGCAGCTATTCAGGGAATTGGGTGTGAAATAAATTGCCTTATTTTTTGTACTCTTTGGGAAGGAGTATGCACAGATCTCTTTTCCATTTCAGATTATGTTTGAATATCAGAATTTGACAGCAGAAAGAATCATTCAGATAATTCTCCTACTTCATCAGATGATGAAGTACAAGGAGTCTCTCCTCTTCCTTCTTGCAGGTTCTACACTCCAGCACATGATCATGGAGTTCATGATTTCTTCAACAAGTCTTCCATCCAGAAGAAGTTCACTCAGATGATTCAAGTGAAGATAAGGATATGTTGAAGACATACATATTTCAAATTTTATGCCTTGTCCTATCTTGAGGGAGGATTTTCCCCATGTGGTTTTGCCTCTTTCCTCACTTTTCTGGACATAATAATTGTTAAAGGGTGACCATAACCTTGTTGTTGGGCCCCATATGCATCCATATTTTTTTGTCATACCATCATAAAGTCAGAATTATAGGGGGGTGTTGGAATATATTAAACCCACTCACAACTTAGGATAAAATAATTAATCATTATTTGATTAATTATTCACCCACTAGCTGAATTAGTTGGCATCCACTTGCACCTTAAAGTCAATACATGCCATGTTTATCCTAGGAGTGATTTATTTCCAATTATGGATTGATCTTGACCACCTTTTGACCATCCAGAATTAGTATACAGGACTTTACAGCAGATTCTGCTTTATTCTTCTTTTCCTGCTTTTCTATGGATAAGATAAAAGCTAGTCAACTAGGAAACTGGGAGCTTTTGTTTCCAACCCGTCCTCCATTAGTTTTTCTCCATTTTCTAGGATTAGCATGTTTTTTCCATATACTTGACAACTCACTCATGCTTTTTCCAACTCATGAGGTCCTTGATAGATTTGGTAAGTGCTTTATCCACCTATGGGGGTTTGTTATATTTTGGTAAGTCAGCCTTTTTGAGCTTTATGAGTTGTTTCCGTACAATTTGAATTTCCTATGAGGGATGTAATATTTATGTACACTATTATTCATAATTATTCAATGGAATGATACACACCAATATTCATCTCTTCATTCATGTGATTTAGTCTCTTTTCTTCTCTTTATTTTTCCTGTGTATGCTTGTGAGAATTCTTAGTAGCAAGATCTATTTCCTGTGCTTCTTCTTAGCATCATTGTACATAGCATTGATCTATTATTTATACACCTGAACTAGGTTTATCAATCTAGTTCAGACCCAATTCCACTCCAAACCAGTTTAGACCAAGGAAAAATATGCACACATAGCAAACCACAATGTCAACACATCAAAACAGGCTTTCACTCACTTGATGACAGAGGAGACCATTGCACAACAACACTGAGGAAACCACAAATGACCACTCTTTCTCATAAAATAGAGTGATCTCCACTACTAGTTCTTTCAGCAAACAAATGAGACCCCGAACCTTTGTGTGGCTAAGGATGGTAACAGCAGGTGAAAAACCCATAACAATACACGGTTCTACAAGTAGGATGAACACACGACGTGCATCAATAGAATGGGATAGAGAATGATCAGAATGGACCACAATGTTTCGAGGAGAGCCAAATGATGGACTGGGCATGCACCATGAGGAAAAAAAACTGAAAACATGAAGGATAAATGATAAAAAACATCTCGTTGCTCCCCAAAACGTGAGGGAAGATGAAAACATGAATGCATGAGGGAATGGGCATATGTTTTTGGGTGTTTTCTTTTGACATGTGGCATTTCCCCAATGGCTCAAGGTTAAACATTCCACCTACCTGTTCCTTAGGAAATCATGCCCCCATCTCATTATTTGTTGCATTGACATAGATGGTTGTGGGTTTTTAATTAAATTACATATTTATATAATGTCCAAAATTATAATGTGTCAGCTAGCACAAAATACCATCGGCATCGATTGCCAAAACATAAAATGTGAAATCAATGGTCGGGATTTTTCCTTTTTCTCCACACCATGATTAATTACAATATTTACATCATATATATTTAATGCAAACGGGATCAAAACTGGGGTGTTACATTCCCCTCCCCCTTCAACAACACTATCCTCGGTGCTTTACAAAATTGAACAAAAATTCTATGCTGTTACCTCCCTCGGTGCTCCGCAGAATTGACCAAAAATGGATGTGCAAATCGCATGGCATCCTCTAGCTCCCATGTAGCCTCTTTAGGACCATAGTGCTCCCATTTCACCTTTACCTACCCTATGGCTCAGTTCCAGAGCATTGTGACCTTTGTGTCGAGGATGTGCATCGACTCGATATGGAATTCTCCCTTGGGTTCCACCTAAATCACATCCCAAATTATCACATGGTTAGGATCATGTACATATCTCTTAAGAAAAGAAACATGAAAAACATTATGAGCCCTAGTGCTAGAAGGAAATGCAAGTCTATATGCAGTTAGACCTATTATTTCAAGCACTTCAAATGGCCCACAGTATCTAGGTGACATCTTGGCACAACTTCCAAGCTTCAAGGAACTCTTATTTTCCCTCACTCTGAGGTAAACATGATCCCCAACAATGAACTCTCTGTTCACCCTATGCTTAGCTACATAGATTTTATGTCTGTCGTGGGCTGCTTTCATATTTTTCATGATCTTTAAAAGCTCCCGCTCCATCCCCTTGAGCAATTCTAGACCAAGCACAACCCTGTTCACTAGATTATCCCAAGTCACCAGTGCCCTGCACCTCCTGCCATACAAAGCTTCATATGGACTCATCCCCAAGGACGCTTGTTGTCCATTATTATAAGCAAATTCTACCAAGTGTAAATAATCTTCCCACTTGGTTGGTTTTTCCATCACATACATACGAAGCATATCTTCAAGCACCTGGTTAACTCTCTCTATCTCCCCATAAGTCTAAGGATGGTAGGTAGTGCTAAAATTCAAGTTTGTACCCAAATCTGCAAACAATCCCTTCCAAAAATTCGAAGTGAACTTGACATCCCTACCAGATACTATTTCCTTAGGCAATCCATGCAATTTGAAAATATCCTTCATGAACATCTTTGCAATGTCATTAGTATTATGCATAAAATTAAATGGTATAAAATGTACTACCTTTGTCAACTTGTCCACCATAACCATGATGGAATCATGTTGTATCCAAGTCATTGGAAATCCTATAATAAAATCCATAGAAATAACTTCCCATTTCCATTCTGGAACTGGAAAATGCTTGTTGGTTACTATGGGTAGACCCGGGTTTACTTATAATGTACCAACAACACCCCTAACTCACTGGCCCTTTCGGCAACAGACCGCAGAGCGGCCTGAAGTCTCACCCAAAGTGATGTTAGATGGGTTGGCTAAAGAATCAAGTGTCCTTTACCAGGTTCTGAGGCATCCTAGTGTCACGCGGTTCTCCTTAGCCAGCGAGATATTTCTGTGAGTTGCAGTTCTCCCTTCCTTATAGAATCTGATAGGGGGAGGAATCCTATCGCATCACAATGACTAGGACGATGCGCAAACTCTCCCTTCTGCGTTTCTCACTATCTACAATATCTCGCACCGTAGCTCCTCTGTCAGTGCGATATTTCCTTCTGTCAATGCGATATCTCCTATAGTACGGCCCAATGCGACCCTCAAGGTCCAAATGGTTTCCCACTTGGAGGAATAACTTGACTAACCTCCAACAGGGTGTTAAACAACCTTACACAAACTTCATGGTTCAACACACTCACATCGCTATCCTTAACTCACTGAATAAGTATACTGGAAGCACTTAACAGAGTGACTATTACTATGTGAAACAAGCACTGATAAACTCATAAGCAGACACTTGATACATTTAAAATCGCATTTAACCTTCTATAATGTTGTAACTGAATGAGAACATACAGACATTTACTAACTGATATATGGCATTCATGTAATAGATAACAGATAGCAACTAAGTAAAGCACAATCACATGAAGCAGTCACATAACACACTGATTTTACGTGGTTCACTTCTAGGGTAGAAGCTACGTCCATGGGAACTGGTTTATATATTATAACTTGGGAGAGTAAACATAGTTCCGCTGCAACCTCATATGCAACTGAGATCTTCTGGGTAACTCCGCGCACACCACCAGGAGCCCTTCTCTCTTAGATCTCTTCTCTCTTATATTGCTTCTCTTACAATATACTCTTCCTCTCTCTCTCTCTCAATCCCTGCGGATTGTTACATACATACTCTAGGAGTCAGCTACTGGTTACAATAAGATACTACATACTGAATAACAGAACCAGAGCTTGGCTCTTCTATAATACAAAAGAGCTATGAGCTAACAGATCATCGACTGACTAGCTAAATGTCTGAATAGCTAACAGATTGTCCAACTAGCTGAATCGCTAATTATCTAGCCTTTTACAATACAAAATACATCCCTTTATAGGTGGCCCGAAGGTCTCGCCATTACAACACTGTGGGTCTCTCCCAACAGTAACCCAAAAACCTAACTGTGACAGTCGGTCTATCTGTACTCGAACTGTTGCTTTCCGTCACACCACAACTTCCTGCAGTATTCCACGCTTCCCGGTGCTGACCGTGGGTACTGGCACTGCTTCCTTTTATGTCCTTTATCTTCAATACCTCGGCCTCATTTCTCCTTTTCCTTTATGAGGGTAGCTAAGCCCTCCTGTCTTCACCGCTACCTTAAGTGCAGTGTTTGAGCTTTCTCCTCTCGGCCGCTCAGGTACTGTTACCTTTGACTTACTCATTCCAAAACAGTAGCTTTTCCTGTAGCTATGGGAACCTACTCCAACATTCCCCTAACACTTACTTGTGCCTCACCCCTGAGCCACTAACAGCTGGTTTCTCTTGCTGTAGCTTCTTCTTGGCTTCCTGCGAAGTCCTTGTAAATCTTTGCCGAATTCCTGCGACTTCTTTCTCCATAGCTTTGACACACTCTTGTGCCATTTCAAGCATATCTTGACTGATGCTTGAATCTTCTGTAACTTCAGTGTCAGTTCTGCTTGTAGTGAACTCCTTGACCTTCTTCTCAACCGTATCGACTAGCTCTGCGATTTGTTCCTGATAGGGTTGAAGCAGGTTATTGAATCGTATCTCTCTTGCTCGCAACCGCTGCGCTTCCTAATGCAGACGGTTTATCTATGTTGTCTTATTCATCTTTGCAAGATCTCCTAAGCTCTTAACTTCTTCCTTCATTACTGTTGTGGCCTTCTCTATGTTCTGGATGCTCTGCTGCAATTCCAGTTTTTTCGGGGGCTCTTCTAGCTCCGACCATGTCTTTGTCACCTCATCTAGTAGTGACTGTGCATCATCTATGCGACTTGTCATCTGTGTAACCGTGAGTCTAAAGGCCTCTTCCCTTGCTTCCTTGTCTACCTGGGGTGTGCCTGGTGCTCGAGCCTCAAGCTCAGCAATCTACGCTTTGTGGTATTCTTCCATTTTAGTCACTGTCTCTTCCAGATCCCTTGCTCTATCTGCAACTCTTCTTACCTTCTGTGTGAGAGGCATCGCAGTTTCAATGTTAAACTGGGGTAACTCCAATGCGATGCTCTGCAGGGCCTGACTGAGGTCCTATTCTCTTTCTTCATATTTTCTTAACTCCTCCGCCTTTGTCTGGAAGCTTGCGGTGAGTTCTACATTCTTTTGTCTCAGGTGGGTGTTTTGTTTATAAGTCGCAAGATCCCTATCCATGAGCTCTGCGCTTAGCTGCTGCTGGATCATTTGTAATTGATCAATTAGGAACTCTGCGAGGTTAACCTGGATAGGTTGTCTAATCTGTATCTGCACATCCATCATCAACGCAGGGAATCAGATGCTCCCTGGTGGTATTAACACTGAATTGATGTGATCTTTTGCCAATATTTCCTCGCGGGAAATCGATTGTGTTGAACTTTCCCCTGGTGTCACCTTTACGGGTGGAACCTGTATCATGGAAGTCTTCTCAGTGATTTCTTTTAAATCCAAAAGCTCCTTATCTATCGCACTCTGCAGCTTGTTTTACGATGTCTGGATCGCCTGAAATGTATCACTCATTTCCTCCTTGAGTCTTGCTACGATTTGCTCATAGTCATCGTCAGTCAGTGCGGTCTCTAAGGCTAGATTTGTGGCCTTGGATTTTTCCTCTTCTGTGTCTTTGGTGTCTCTTCTTCTCCATTCTTCATCTTCTATGCCCCTGGTGGCACTTCTTGTGGATCTTTCCTCTTGGAGCCCACCTTCTCTTTTCCTTTGTCTGTTTGGTCTAGGGGTGGGGTATCTATGGGTTCCTTTGCTACTGCGGCATCTTTTAATGCCTTTTTCCACTCTTCACCAAAATATTTGATGACATCTTCTACATCCTGCGCTGTCATCCTGAACCAACCATTAGCCCAATTATCCGTTCTACACCTTTTTGGCCTTAGGAAGAATCTATGATTGTCTATCATGAAATCAAGCCGATTGTCATATATGTCCACGACCTCCATGCTGATCCGCGGTGTCTCCTGGATGGTTCTCTTCAACAGGTTATAGTATTCATAGAATACTATTGCATTGATCTTTTTCTTAGCTGGGTTGTTGCTGTCCCATAAGTTTGCATAGAGCACGCCTCTACAGTCGCCGCTTCATATCTGTAGGAACTGAGTATGGGGCGGCTCCTTCCACCCGACGAATGCACATAGTATAAGCAACCACGATAAATGGAAGGGGTGGTTTGCCTCATCTTGTGCTTTTAAACAATCTTGGGTAAAAATATTTAATAAAAATAAAGACCAATTAAACTGTTCACCTTCTGCAACCTGTATGGCAAGGTGAATTACTGATCCTGTGACTTCTTTTGAGTGAACCTTGGTTAACATTTTGCTTGCAAGTAGACTGGCTATAAATCTGAGTGTATCGTCTGCTATTGCTGTGAGGTCATAAGCCCGACCTCCTCTCTGTAGCTTATACTTGGAAACTAGGGCCACTGGTAGCTTGGAATCCTTGCCCTTACTTGATATATGTGTCTGCGGGTCCTTACCAGTCTTGGACAGCCTAGTGATGCGGTGTATCAGGTCGACATTCAAATAAACCTAGTTACCCAACCAGAGGTAACCTCCATGTACACGGTATAGTAGTACACACACCTCAGCATTAACCTCTGCACCTCATCCAAAATGTGGTATTCTCAATAAATTGAGCAAACCTGAGTGCTCAAGAATCTGGATATGTTCCATAGGAAAAAACTCGTCTGTATTGGTCCTCGAGTTCCTCTGAACTGTAAGATACCGGTCCGGTCGAAACTGAGGATATGTCTTACTATCTCCAAGGTTATAGTCTATAAATTTGATAAGAGGGACATATCCTAACAGGTCTCCATCTTTCTTTATACGAGGATCAATGGCCGGTAGTGGAATAAGAAACTTAGCACCCTTGGGAATGGTTACCTCTAGTGCGTCCTCGACTCTCGACACAATGTATTCCGCTGCCATGTGAACTTCCTCTTCCTGCTCTGGACTGGAGTCTTCTACTATCTGAGCTTGAATTCTCATCCTTGGCGGCTGTCTAACCTGTGATGTACCTAATTTCACAACCTTGGGTGGCATCGTCATAGAAAGATGGAGGCCACCACTCTGGAATCATCTCACAATGTATTCTAAAGGATCCTCCTCGGACAGAACCCACTCGGTGCAATACTCTGGATGGGCAATGGCTACGAAATTAGGGAAAACTAGCACTCTGTAACTGGGGTATCTCTGCAGAAGGAAAACTTTGCAACTTGCTCTATAGCTCTCTAGAATTTCCAAAGTAACCCTTTCGTATGGATGATCTTTATATTTATAACAAAGGTGATACTCTGTGACTCAATGGTCCTATAGACTATACCCGTCGGTAGTATTAATTGCATGGAAAAGACAACACCCATCGTATCGATCCTCATTAATTGCTGAAATCCAATCAAATTTCCTTCAAAACATGTGTGCAGGCCCCAGTCTCGTCGAATATTTTACCAAATCAGGAAATATCATTATATTGTTTCCAAATCTAGGGCAATGGATACCTATCGTATCCAGATTAGCTACTTGTCAAAGGGCAAAGTGACTGGCCCTCTGTCCTTTTTCAACACTGGATATGTGGCACGGCGAAACATCGCCTTGCTGCGATGCCTCACCGGATCACCTGTGCAAAACAAGTTAAATTTTTTTTTCCCCGCAAGCATCCTATGACTTGAGCAAAATGAACTGTTCTCATGTGATTCCTTGTACTTAGAATATCTGTCGGTGTAGACTAATTCCCGGTGCGATGCCTCCTTTCAACTACAATGGGCATCTACACTTTCATACAATGTCTAAGTTAGGCCTGAGAGGTGGGGTGGCTATCACTATAGAGCTTGAGCCTACTGCCATTAATCAACGTGGGAAGAATCTCCCCATTCAGTTTGCTGAGTTGAATGGAACCTCCTTCTATAGCTTGCTAGATCTGATATGGCCCACGCCAATGAGTCTTGAACTTTCCTGGAAACTTAATAAACTTACTGTCATAAAGGAGCACTAGGTCTCCTGTCTGAAAAGTCTTACTCTTAATGTGCCTGTCATGCCAAGCTTTTTCTCGTGCCTTATGCACTTTCTGATGGAATCCTACGATGAATCTGTCTTCCTTTAAGTCAAGTAGATGCGCTAGTCTTTCATTCATCGTGTCTGTATCATCCATCCCGGTAATTTGAGCAACTCTTAAACCGGGAATAATATATTCCATAGGCATAACAGCCTCTTGTTCATACATCAATCTAAAAGGTGTGTGCCCTGTAATTTTCTTGCATGTAGTCCTATAAGCCCATAATACAGCGTTAACCCTAAGGTCCCAATCATTTCTTTGGCTGTTACAGATCTTAGTAAGAGCATTTTCTAGAATCTTGTTAAAGGCCTCCACCGTACCATTAGCTTGTGGGTGGTAGGGCATGCTCTTATGGTGCTGTATCTGGAATTCCTCTGTCAAGGCTTCAATAGTGCGATTCAAAAAATGTGTGCCTTGATCACTCATCAAAATTACTGGACATCCAAATCTACTGATGATGCTTTCAAAAATGAACTGTGCAGTTGTAGCAGTATCACAATTCCTTACTGCTTTCGCCTATGCCCATCTGGTGAGGTATTATGTTCCTGTGATGATGTATCTCGCATCAGTTCGTTTTCCTGGTGGGTTGATAGGACCCACAAAATCTATAGCCCATTTGTCAAATGACCACAGCATAATTTGTGGTCGTAGTGGCATTTCATCTCTCCATGAATGTTTTCCTACCCTTTGGTAGATATCGCAGCATCTGCAAAACTCCTTAGTATCTTTGTGTAAAGTAGGCCACCATAATCCTACAACTAAGATTTTCTGAGCAGTCGGCTTTCCTGCAAAACGACCTCCTATGGCACCTGAGTGTGCTTCTATGATAATGGCCTCTTTCTCATGTGGCATAACGCATCTGCGCAGGACTTCATCTGGACCTAACTTGTATAAGTGACCTGCGATCAATGTGAAGTCTGTTGCTTTAACAACTAGTTGTTTCTTTTGATGCATAGTAAACTAAACAGGTGCCCATCCTGTGGTGAGAAAGTGAATGATACTAGCGTAGTATTCATCTACGATCTGAATAGCAAACAATTGCGCATCTGGAAAATTGTCCTCTAGGTTACTTGGTTGTTCTCCTAAGTCTATCCGCGATAGATGATCAGGTCCGGCATTTAATCTTCCTTGTTTTACAATGATTTCAAAATCATACTCCTGAAACAGGAGTAACCATCTACATATTCTTCCCCCTAACACTGGCTTATTGACCAAGTACTTTAAAGTGGAATGGTCTGTAAACATCTTGAATGAGGCACCCAACAGGTAGTGCCTAAACTTCTATAGAGCATACACCACAGCTAAACCTTCTCTCTCTGTAGTGGTGTAGTTCTTTTCTGCAATGGATAGCTTTCTTCTTGAGTATATGATAGGGTGATCGATACCCCCTTCTCCTGGCTGGGTTAAGACGATCCCCAGTGCGATGCCAGATGCATCCACATGTACATGAAATGGCTTGGTCCAGTCTGGAAATACTAAGATGGGTGCTGTAACCATATTTCCTTTGAGAGTGTCTATACTTTTCTGGCATTCCTCATTCCATAGGAATTTTACATATTTATTTAACAAATTTTCCATAGGTGCTGTGATCTTTGCATAACCTTTGATGAATTTTCTATAGTACCCGGTGTGCCTAAGTACTGTCCTTAATTGCTTGACTGAGTTGGGTGCTGAAACATTTACAATGATGGAAATCTTTGCAGGATCTACCATCAAGACTTGTCTGCAAACAATGTGACCCAACAAAATACCAAATGGCGCACAGAATATACATTTTTTTAAGTTCAAAGAAATCTTGTACTGCCTACATTTCTCTAACATCAGTCTTAAATCTCCTATGTGCTTGTCGATTAATCCAAATACAATCCAGTCATCAAAATAAACCTCTAGGAATTTATGGATGTATTCTTTAAATACAAAAACTACTACTCTTGAAAAGATAGCTAGTGCATTTTTAAGACCAAAGGGCATTACTGTATACTGGAATGAGCCCCATTCTGTCGCAAAAGTGGTCTTATATCGATCTTCTGGATGGATTCTGATCTGGTGATAGCCTGAAAAGCCATCAGTGAAGGAGTAGACCTCTTGTCTACTCCAACTATAAATAAGTGATGGAGACCCCTTATTCAATATCCACAATCACAAGTATCCTACCTCTGCCAAAATTGCTCGTGAAACCATAGCTCACCATTGAAGCTACTTTCACCGTAAGAGCCCATTTTGGCCCATTTCCACCATCGGAGAAAGAGAAGAAGCAGCTCGAAGCTCGGAGCCACCGACATCGGACCAACGCAACGGACTTCACCAACCTCCACATTGGAGGTAACATCAATAAAGATCATTATTTACTATTTACTGCCTTTGTTTTATGTTATTTACTTTCTACTATTTTTGCTTCATGAATGTTTAGATTAACTTTTATTTCCGTTTAGCACTTTTAATTCATATATCATTTGAACTGCTACTAAGGAATCCATTGTCCTTAGTAGGTACTCATTCGTACAAGCTAGGGCTCAAACCCTAGCTACAGTTTTGGCGACTCCGCTGGTTTATTTTCTGCATTTTATTTTCCATTTTTTCTTTCGGCCGACGCCGACCGCGACTTTCATCCCCACAGCCGCGGCCCGACCTCGCCTGTTTCCCTCAAACCTGCGGTCCGACCGCACCTGCCAGCCATTTTCCTGCGTCCCGGCCGCGTCTTTTCTTTTCACAGGCGCGGCCCGACCGCGTCTGTCGGCCTCAAACCCGCGGTTCGATCGCATCTGTCGGCCTCAAACCCGCGGTCCAACCGCGCTTTTTTGCCTCAAACCCACGGTCCGACCGTGTCTGCCGACCGCAAACCCGCGGTCCGACCACGCTTTTTTGCCTCAAACCCGCGGTCTATTTTTTTTTTTTTTCGGCCAGAAAGTTGCGACCGGACCGCGGCTATTTCCCTCAAACCCGCGGTCCGACTGCGGGATTCCGCCACAAACCCGTGGTCTAATTTCTGAAAAAAAAAAAAAAATTTGGCTCCCGAGAAATTTTTTTTTTTTTTTAATTTTCCTCCTCCCGAGAATTTTTTTTTTTTTTCGAAGGGAGGAAATCAGGCCTTTTGCTACCATATTTTCTGCACCTGCACAACCATCTGTCCCACCTACAGCCCTACAGCCTTTCTGTCCCATGTTTACATAATTGTTTAAAAAATTTTAGCATTGTTTATTCAGCATTGTTTATTTAGATAAATTTTGCATGGTATTAATTTTTTTTCATTCAATTATATTGTTATTTTGGAAGTTGCCCCGGCACTTCTCTTCTGGGTTCAGTTCATAACCTCACCAGCACACAATCTGTCACCTAAATCAAGTGAGACTTAAAAAATACTTAATTCAACCAACATTCTAACCCCACTTGGGGAACATAAAAGAATTTTTATAGTTAGGTAGGATCAAGGGGATAGGCTTCCAATAACACCCCTTGGTTAGTTACACTTGAGACATAGTTGTTGTCCTTTAGGGAACCAAAATCCCCTAGTATTTTTTGACACGGTCACAACCAGATTATCAGAAGGCCTCTCCCTTAGGAGGGTTGAAGTCGTGATATTGGTTCCGGAGGTCTGAGTGGAATACCGAACTCCATTCAGTAACTGAAGGGCTACCTTTCGCAGTTCTCGAAATATCCCTGTATAGGGAATATTGCGGTTAAAGGACCAAGCGGCAGATTTACCTTTCTGGACGTGTCATGAACGGGGTATCTTAGTTACCATTTTTCTAGGATTTGACTACCCGGTGTCCCTCCCGGTAGGGGGATACTTTAGCCACTTGGCTTTCCTATCCATATTGTCTGACTTGGATTTCATCACCTTGCAGAGGATATGTCTAGTTGAGTCATAATACTACTAGCTAGGTGTTTGCATGCTCCCTTACCTCCTTTTGGTCTAGTGAGTCCACCGTTTTCTATTTTTAGCAAACCTATTGCTTGTTGGTATTCTGACCATTTTTTGGTGACGCTCCGCCTATTGTAGCACGCTGTTACAGTGGGTGTTTTGAGTTAGTTTTTTGGCCTGAGCGCCGTATTTTTTGAGCTCTCCTTCTGCACGCTCAGTTGCATTAGGGTTTTTTTGAGTTGATTTGTAGTTCCCTCAACCCACAGAGGTTTGACATCATTTGTCACCATTGCTTCCCCGATACATTCTTGGCGCCTCAGAGGCGAGCCCCCATAGCATGGATCACTTGATACCACTCATCGTAGATCTCGAGCCTTGTCACTGGACTCCACTCGTCAGCGGCATAGGACTCCGTCACCAGATTCTGATGCCCCTTATTTTACCTCAGACTCGGAGCCTGAATCCGAGAACACCCTTTACACCGTCCCTACTAGCCCCATGGCTAGCATGAATCCCACTCCCTTCATAGGAGGGACCATTGGTGGCACATCCACCACTTCACCAATTATCACACCTATCCTGGGTATGCCCTCCACGGGAGGCCCCTCTACTGTTCCCCTCACAATACCTATTCCCGCAGTAGGAATACCCATTACCACTCCATCAATGACTCATACCACCCATGGTGGTGCAGGTCCGTCCTATACCACCTTAATTCCCCTGCTTGGGGGCAACCTCCCTCACATGACCCCTCCACTTGGGGGCATCGGCCCCAACTTGGTCCAATCCATTACCGTGTCACATCCGTCGTCCAGTTTGCCATTCATGGCTAGCCTCAACCTGCCTGACCTAGCCATATTAACCAACGACCCCATCTGACACAACCCTGCATGGCCTCACATGCCCACTAAGCTCCCATATGACATCCCCAAGTTCGAGGGAAAGGCAGGTGAGGACCCACAGAACCATATCATGTCCTTCCATCTATGGTGTTCCTCCAACTCCATAGTAGACGACTCTATTCGCCTCCGTTTATTACAGCGCACTTTCACTGGCTCTCCTGCCAAGTGGTATATCGAACAACCCCATGGAACCCATGCCACATTTACTTCCCTTGCATCGACCTACCTGCAGTTCTTCCAGTTACCTGTCCGCTATGACGCAGGAGTTGAGATCCTACTATCATGCAGACAAAACACAGCTACCCACATCATGGACCACATTCATGAATGACGTCGACGCCGTAGTTTATGCAAGATTAAGTTAGACGACCAAATCTTCCTAGACTGGTTCCTCAAATCCCTCCTTCCTATCATTGCTAAGGATGCAACATCCGAATGACCCCAGTCTGAAGAAGAGACCATCCTTAAGGCCCAGCATTTCGATCTCATTTACGCCCAGTCGGGTTATCTTTATACCATCATACCTGACGCCCCTCGCGGCGATCCCTCCCAGCACGATGCGCCGGGGGAATCCCATGCTGTCGACGGCATCATTGGTCGTCTCTCTTCGTAGCCTCAGCCATTTTCCATAGCCCATCCTCCCCCTGGTCCTGAACCTTCGCGGGCTACATCACAGTCCGGAGCAACCAACTCGTATGCTCAAATGCCACATCAACACCATTCCCATGGACCCTCCTGTCCACCTCAGTGTTTCAGCCATATGACTCCCGCTTACGCCCCCCCGATCGCACCTCAGCCCTACTATCATCAGCAGGCTGCACCAGCTCTTGCGCCACCACAAGCTCAACCTCATTATTATCAGCCACAGCCAGCCCCTGCGGCAAACCCACAACCCACTCCACAGCACTATCAACAACCCCCTCACATAGCTGCACCAGTGCAGCCTCCACCTCCATATTATCCACCGCAGCCCGCTCCCGCACCTGCGTAAACTCAAAATCCACCTGCTGTCCAAGGGCAAGTTTACGCTCAACAAAACCTGCAGCAAAACCAGAACAACCAACGCAACCAGGGCCAACAAAACCGCGGCAGGGGCCGGAATTTGCAAATAAACTATCCTTGTTCTATTTGCGGGGTCTATGGCCACTACACACATTTTTGCCCCCACATGGAGCGGGCTCGGCAACTTTTGGCTGCTGATGTACAACGCCAAGGGCAGATGGCTCCTCAAGCACCGCCCAACCCGCCACAACCTCAGCAGCCACCTTTGGTGCAGCAAAACCCCTTACCAACCCAAGGCGTGGTGAACACCCAACCGTTGGCTCCTCCTCAAGCCAACGCAACAACCCAACAACAAATCACTTACGCTGCTCCTGATCAACCCGTGCTTGACTCAGGTACCCACCACTTGTTGATGATGTCCTCCGATGAGGTCAACCTCCAGACCCAACGGAACCAATATGGCTCCACCTCTGAATCCATATATACACTGTCCCATAATACATGAACTCCTACTAATCAACCGCCCTTGTTTCCTAAACCCCCTTTGGTACCTAGTCACATTGGGGCTACACCCATCCATACCATTCCTTTCCTCTTCCCTCCCTCAGGAGTGGTTAGCGCCCTAGTCATGGCTACCCTCAGCCTTCCTAGGTTAACCTTAGGATTACCCATTTGGTATCTTTCGCCTCCCGTTCCCCCGCCGACACGAAATGTCGTCCTGCAACCGGTGCAACCCATTGTCACTACTAGTCAACCACCTCTCGGTGTCGCTACCCCGTCGTCCTCCACGAACCTCCCCCCTCTTCTTACCAAACCCACTGGGGGCAGAGGCCCCCAACCTTACACTGCTATCCCACCTCCTAAGACAGTAAAAAACCCCACTGTGTTTCGTGCTCCTTCCAAATGCGAGTTGTGCGACGAATTGGGCCATGCGACTCACCTATGTCCTCACTTACCAGCTTTACAGGAATACATGAAAATGCTTGACGACGACCCCACTATCCTAGTTGTCCATCTAGATTCAACCCCAATGCCTCGCAACAAATCCCTGCGCACTAACCAATCCTGTGCCTTATGCGGTGTCTACGGACATTACTCACTTCACTGTCCCGATCTCCCCGAGTACAGACTAGCTCTCTTTGAGATGAACAATCTGGATCTTGAGACGGCACCACTCACCATTGAGAAAATCCACTCCCCGGTCTCTTCCTCTTCCGAAGAGATTAATACCATTTATATGATTTCTTCCGCCCCTACTCCCTCGTCAACCGATTTGACGACACAAACTTTCCGTACTGATAAGGAGATCCTCGAAGCTCTCACTGCCTCGGATTATCCCTGGGATGACATGCCCAGTCTTGACCCTGCCATTAAAGAGCACCACATTAACACATGGCCTGATGCACCCCCCATTCATCAGAAACAGCGTCCCATTCATCTCTAGCTATAGTTTTGGAATCAGCACGACGAGACCGTCACGATGGTCACCTCGTAGCATTATTTTTTCTACATCATTTTTGCCCATTTTGTCGATACCAATTGTTGCCTCGGTTTACGCGCCACTTCGACCGTTCTCTGTTTTTCACACTATTGATATCGCCGGATTCATTTTTTCCGAGCTCGTGATGATGCTTGAGATCATTTCTCACTCTCACTTGGTACAATTTCAACATTACGTCCCTACACCTTGCCGCATCGATTTGCGCGCCAAAGGCCATTATCAATATTATTTCACACTTTTACACGAGCCATCCACTCCTGTCATACTGCAAATGTTTCGTTATTTTTCCACCATTCATTCACCCCGCAAGAAGGCCCACCAGTGTTCACCCGCCACCCTCAGTCCTGGTCATCATAAATGTTCCTTGATCGAACACTTCCTTCTTGCCTGGCCATTAATTCAGAGTCTTCTTATTTGCTTTCAGACTCCTTAAAATTGAAAGCAACCACGAGCATGTACTGTCCTGGGCTCGTAAAATCCACACGACAGTACCATTCAAATATTTCAGAGTCTTCTTATTTGCTTTCAGACTCCTTAAAATTGAAAGCAACCACGAGCATGAACTGTCATGGGCTCATAAAATCCACATGACAGTACCATTCAATTACTTCAGAGTCTTCTTATTTGCTTTCAGACTCCTTAAAATTGAAAGCAACCACGAGCATGAACTGTCATGGGCTCATAAAATCCACATGACAGTACCATTCCATTACTTCAGAGTCTTCTTACTTGCTTTCAGACTCCTTAAAATTGAAAGCAACCACGAGCATGAACTGTCATGGGCTCGTAAAATCCACATGACAGTACCATTCAATTACTTCAGAGTCTTCTTATTTGCTTTCAGACTCCTTAAAATTGAAAGCAACCACGAGCATGAACTGTCATGGGCTCGTAAAATCCACATGACAATACCATTTTATATCCACACTTCTTCTAGTTCCCCAACCCATGAAGAAGTCCCCCCGCGCCTCTTGGCGCTATGATCAATCCTCTCGGCAGCACCTCCAATCAGGTCGCCTTTGTTCAGAGTATTCTGCAGTCTCCTACCATGTTACCATAGCTTGAGTCTCCCTCAGCCCAGTGAACCTCCCAGATCCCATACAGCTATGATACCTTTACCACCAATCAGTTTCATGTGCTGCCCGATCATCCCCGCCATCATACTCTGAACAAAGGAAGTTTGAGTCCACCCACTCTACTTGCCCAGTTAGTCCCAGCAGTTTATCATTCTTACCATCAGTACTATCACAGTTCGGTTTTTCACCTCGCGCTTTTGGCAAGGAAACATCATTGCCTTGACAGTTGCCGGTCTCCCTCTGTCGACGACAACTCCTTTATTCCAGAAGATAGACCTAGAGGTCCCTGCGCCTTGGACACATCACCATATATGGTGTGTGCCTACAGACCATTTCGGGAGGAATCATTATTGCCTCTCCGAATGGTTGTTTCTCACATGTTCGACTTCAGCACATTGATCGCATCGTTGAGAATCGCGCAGGATTCATATCCAGTCCATGATCTATCGAAGACCCCGGATTTCCCCCGACTCTAGCACATTGGTGAGTCACTTCGGAACGCCCAGTTATATGTTCCCGTGGATGTCCGGGCTGTGTTGGCGATTGCATTCGGAAGCCATTCAGTTCTATGCTTCTTTGAGTACCCAGTTCAGTTCCAGATCAGTGTACCATTACGAGTGTGAACCTTGTCACTCTGATCCAGCAGCGCATCAGTTCCTTCAAAACCACATTCAGTAGCACTGCTGCCATTCCAGTATATCAGTTTTTCAGCTCAGACATGGTCAGCTCAGCAGTATGTTCCAGATTTGTGTCCCTTCCGGACCCTCATGATATGCACAGTGATTATCTACTACAGGTCCTTCATTTTGGGCCTCACAAGTGATTTTTCTGTATCTTGATACGAGCATGGGAATGCCCGCCTCGTCCATCTATTGAGATTCTTCCTCATTCCGTATTTGAGGACATGTATATCTTAAAGTCCCCATATTTTGGACCTCATTTTCATAACTATGCTATATCCTGATACGAGCATGGGAATGCCCGCCTCATTCAGATGATCAGATAATTCCTCATCCATTATTGAGGTTATGTACTTTTCAGTCCTTGCAGGTGGTTCAAGATCGGTGTTCCGGGCTTCAGCTGGTTCTTTCTTTTCTCCACACCCTAGGAAAACCAAATATGACTTATGATGTCCATCGGCCATACGATGAGCTCCTGCCCTCGCACATCAGGGGGCAATCTATTATCACCCAAAAATGGTTCACTGCCTCATCTGCCCCATTACATGGCCCATTTGTCCATTTTCCTACCATATTTCCATAAAAAAACCCATAAAACCATGCAAAAAGCCTCCAAAAGGCTTAAAGTGCCTCCAAAAGGCCATAAAACCCTCTTTTCCTCTAAAAATATCCAAAATTCCTCCAAAAAAGCAAAAAAGGAATAAAAATATAAAATAATGAGGAAAATGAGGAAGAAACCCTAACCCTAAAAACTGCATGGTTTCCAACTATAAATAAGTGATGGAGACCCCTTATTCAATATCCACAATCACAAGTATCCTACCTCTGCCGAAATTGCTCGTGAAACCATAGCTCACCATTGAAGCTACTTTCACCGTAAGAGCCCATTTTGGCCCATTTCCACCATCGGAGAAAGAGAAGAAGCAGCTCGAAGCTCAGAGCCACCGACATCGGACCAACGCAACGGACTTCACCAACCTCCACATTGGAGGTAACATCAATAAAGATCATTATTTACTATTTACTGCCTTTGTTTTATGTTATTTACTTTCTACTGTTTTTGCTTCATGAATGTTTAGATTAGCTTTTATTTCCGTTTAGCACTTTTAATTCATATATCATTTGAACTGCTACTAAGGAATCCATTGTCCTTAGTAGGTACTCATTCGTACAAGCTAGGGCTCAAACCCTAGCTACAGTTTAGTCATAAACGCACATCTGCGAGCTGAGACTTTGTAAAGTCTGTTCTGCTAGTTTTCTAGACCAACATCTGAGTCTGATGCGCATGAGTTGTCGCATCGCCAACTAATGTTTCCTTCTACGGTTGGATTGATGTAGTCGCTCTGATTGGCCGTCATCTGATAGAGGCTCTCCATATTACATGCCTCATCCTCTGCTCAGGTAGGTTCAATATATCTAGGACCCTGAAAAAGGATCTAACGGTGCGATGACCCGAATCTGATTGTCCTCGAAGGTCATTTGTATTTTCTTTAAATTGATAACAACCATGTTATCAATTTCCCAATCAATACCTAGTAGCGCTAGATATTGTCTACTATCGCCAATGATTTATATAACTTCAAATTCTGCAAAGCTGCGAACTCCATCAATGTCAACTGGCATCTACGGTAATCGATCCAGTGGTGATACCCATTGCTGATTGGCTAGTCTCAGATGGATAGGTGATCTAGCTAACTTAGGGCTACCCATCTGTTCCCATGTCTACTTAGTCAGAACATTTACCTCTGATCCTAAATCTAGGATTATCTCATCCATTTCGAATTCTCTGACTTGTGCTGTGAGTCTCATCTCTCTTCCTGTTCTTGTATGTTCCATAATATTATGAATAGCACGCTGCACACTACTCACGGAAGAAGATAGCTGACACCGATCTATGATGCACTGAAGCTCTTCGATAGTTTTCTCATTTCTCACGCGTTTTAAGCAACTCCATAGGAAGGATTGTACACTTCCTGTTGACTCATCCTCGTCGCACCTTCCCGATGTGGTAGCCTGCGATATCTGTACAGGACTAACGCCACATGGTGTTTGTTGCGCTATGCCCCTAGATGGTTGTACCTACGATCCTGATTGCATAGGGTCATTAAAGAAAGTTTTAGCTTCCTGAAATGTTTCTTTATTCTTCTGCATGTCGAGTGGTGTTGATTTAGTAGTGGCTTTGTGCACCCACTCTGTACCTATGTTCTTTTCAGTATCTGGTGATGTCCCACTGGTGGAAGCACTGTTGTGAGTCACAATGTTGACTCTTAGTTCTGGTTCCTTCTGCTCAGCAGCAATAAGCTGAATGTTCTGGTGTACTGCTGGCTTAGGTTCCCTGATCTTGGCTATTAAGGTAGGAAATTCTTCTATAGCGTGATCGTAAGATTTGCAATAGTTACATGTGGTAGTAGGGCTCTGACAGTCCCTAGCATAATGTCCTACAAATCCGCAGTTGTAACAAGTGATTGGTCCACGACCACGGCCAAATCCTTCACCATGGCCAAAGCCTCCTCCACAGCCTCATCCTTTGAATCCTCCTCCACAGCCAACATGAGCTAGTTCATGCTGTGGTCCTGCTACTGGACTTGGTGTCTCTGATTGGACTCTGCATAATTCATGTTTTCTCTCGACCATGAGATCATAAGCTCTACAATTATGTTCATCATGTCCTACGGACTTACAGAAGTTACAGTATAAGTTCTTAGGTGTCTGTACATACTTCTGAAGTAAAGGGCATTGCTGAGGTGGATGTCCTCTTATTCTGCATAGTTCACACCACGTCCCTTGCATCTGTGCTAAGGGGTTAGGAGCCCCACTTGCTAGATATTCAACAAATATTGGATAGTTATATTTAGTATGGCCTTGTGCTTTACACTTTATACACCATATTTCTTGTGCAATCTCTTTTCCTTTATTAATCTCATGCATCTGTAAGGTGAGATTAGCTAACTGGTTCTACAGGTTTGTCATACCTGTACTGGTATCAGCTAGAGGTGATGCCTCTAGTTTCATTGCCATCTCCAACATGTCATCCTGCATCTGGATTTTCTGCTGCATCAATGGCATTCTGATATGGGGGAACAGTGCTGCAATAAACCATTCCTTATGCTGCTCCGGTGCAAAGTCAAAGCTAACTTGGTCTATGAGAGCTTTGAATTTCTGATCAAAGTCCCATACTGACTCTGTAGGTGACTGTTTAATGTCTTTGAGCTCTGTAATGCACTGTGACTCAGAATTAGATTTCTTAAATTCTTTGATCATGGCGGTCCTGACCTGTACGAGCATTCTGGGTATCGCTGAGGTATACTTCATATACCATGTTAAGGCTCGTTCCCTAAGTGTGGTGACCAACTATACAAGTTTAATATTATCATCTTGGATCCCTTTAATGGTCCACATGGCCTCACATAGAAACCAATGCTGCTCTGGGTCTTCTGCCCCTGTACCCTTAAAGGTAGGTAACTTCATATCATCCCCCATTCTATTTCTACGTTGTGGATATTGAGTTGCTGTGTTACTACCACTCGGTGGTGTAGATGTAGGTGATGTAGCGGTAGTATGTACTGTATGTGAGCTACTAGATGGAGTTCCTATGGGATTATTCTGAGTCTCGATTGATTTCTGTGGGGTATAAGGGTGGTAAGGGATACCCCCTTCTATTCCTTTTGTATTACTGTGACTCTCTTCTCTAGTATTGTATGAACTGTTTTCAAAGACAGAAGTTCTGAAATCTACTTTATATTTCTTTCCACTACGTGTACGTCCAAGTTCATCAAAATCACTCTCAAACTCTTGTGACATTACACGTACTGAACTTATACATCTGAATATATATCAAGTACTCATTTTTCATGTAATAGCATCTTAATGAACAAATTTAAAGAGCTTAGGTACTTACCATGATATCCTTTGAATAAGTACCTCTCTGCTTCCCTGAAGCTCTTTCTTTGATCGACTACGAACTCTGTAACGAACCCTTCCAGCAAAATCGCAAGCCAGAAGTCTACTGCCCATGAGATGGGATTATCAACGCTTTTCACGGTCTGAATCAGCTCCGGTGTCCAGACAATGTTTCTTTTCTTCTTGAATATGTTCTGATCAGTCAACTTTGATAACCAGTCATACAACTCATTTCCATAGGTCACAAAAAATATTGTATGCAATTCTGTGAAGATATGTTTTTGTAACCAGTCCTCTATACTCAACGTAGGACTCTTGTTTCCTGTCACAGCAAATTCTATTTCTGTAGACCCAACCCACTGGTTGAGTTCTTCTTTATTAGGATGCCAACAGAACATTAGCTCTTTAGTTTGTTCAAAACCGGCAATGGAACCATTTGTTGGTTACTATGGGTAGACCCGAGTTTACTTATAATGTACCAAAAACACCCCTAACTCACTGGCCCTTTCGGCAACAGACCACAGAGCGGCCTGAAGTCTCACCCGAAGTGATCTTAGATGGGTTGGATAAAGACTCAAGTGTCCTTAACTAGATTCTGAGGCATCCTAGTGTCTCACGGTTCTCCTTAGCCAGCGAGATCTTTCTACGAGTCGCAGTTCTCCCTACCTTGCGGACTCTGATAGGGGTAGGACTCCTATCGCATCATAGCGACTAGGACGATGCGCAAACTCTCCCTTCCATGTTTCTCACTATCTGCAATATCTCGCACCGCATCTCCTCTGTCGGTGCGATATTGCCTTCTGTCAATGCGATATCTCCTATAGTACGGCCCAATGCGACCCTCAAGGTCCAAAGGGTTTCCCACTGGGAGGAATAACTCAGCTAACCTCCAACAAGGTGTTAAACAACCTTGTACGAACTTCACGGTTCAACACACTCACATCACTATCCTTAATTCATTGAATAAGTATACTGGAAGCACTTAACAGAGTGACTATTACTGTGTGAAACAAGCACTGATAAACTCATAAGCAGACACTTGATACATTTAAACTCACCTTTAAACTTCTATAATGCTGTAACAGAATGAGAACATATAGACATTTACTAACTGATATATGGCATTCATGTAACAAATAACAGATAGCAACTAAGTAAAGCACAATCACATGAAGCAGTCACATAACACACTGATTTTACATGGTTCACTTCTAGGGTAGAAGCTACATCCACGGGAACTGGTTTATATATTATAACTTGGGAGAGTAAACACAGTTCCACTGGAACCTCATATGTAGCTGAGATCTTCTGGGTAACTCCGTGCACACCGCCAGGAGCCCTTCTCTCTTAGATCTCTTCTCTCTTATATTGCTTCTCTTACAATATACTCTTCCTCTCTCTCTCTCTCTCAATCCCTGCGGATTGTTACATACATACTCTAGGAGTCAGCTACTGGTTACAGTAAGATACTACAGACTGAATAACAGAACCAGATCTTGGCTCTTCTATAATACAAAAGAGCTATGAGCTAACAGATCATCGACTGACTAGCTAAATGTCTGAATAGATAACAAATTGTCTGACTAGCTGAATAGATAATTAGCTAACCTTTTACAATACAAAATACATCCCTTTATAGGCAGCCCGAAGGTCTCACCATTACAAAACTGTGGGCCTCTCCCAATAGTAACCCAAAACCCTAACTGTGACAGTCGGTCTATCTGTACTCAAATTTCCACTTTCTGTCACACCACAGCTTCCTGCAGTATTCCACGCTTCTCGGTGCTGACCGTGGGTACTGGCGCCACTTCCTTTTATGTCCTTCATCTTCAATACCTCAGCCTCATTGCTCCTTTTCCTTTATGAGGGTAGCTGAGCCCTCCTATCTTCGTCACTGCCTTAAGTGCAGTGGTTGAGCTTTCTCCTCTCAGCCGCTCAGGTACTGTTACCTTTGACTTACTCGTTCCAAAACAGCATCTTTTCCTGTAGTTGCGGGACCCTACTCCAACAATGCTGCAACAACCTACTGGGTGTTGATGCTCAACCTTCACCTGCTGACATTTCATGCACCTTGAAATATATTCAACCATTTCCTTTTTCATTCCTAGCCAAAATTACTGCTTTCTAGCTGTAGCAATTGTCTTATGATATCCTGGGTGACCAAAATATGCAGCTTGATGGATCTCATCCATAACAACCCTCCTCAAATCTACTACATTTGGAATATAAATTCTATTCTAATGAGTAAGGAGTGCATCTTCTTCTAATTTATATCCATCATACTTCTTTTCAAGGCTTTGCTGCTACAACTTGTCCTTGACCTGTGCATACAATTCATCTTCAGCAACATGATTAAAAATCTACTGCCTCAAATCCGATTGGAAAATACTAAGGGATGCCATATGAATTTCCTACTGAGTGCATCAGCTACCTTATTCTCTTTTCCCTTTATGTGCTTCATTTCAAAATCAAACTCACATAAAAACTCCATCCATCTAGCTTTCCTAGCATTTAGATTAGGCCGATAAAACAAATACTTCAGACCACAATGGTATGTCCTTAGCTCAAATATTCTTCCCATCAAGTAATGCCTCCACATCTTGAGAGCATGTACTATGGCTGCAAGTTCCAAATCATGAGTGGCATAGTTATTCTCATGCTCCTTCAAATTTCTTGACTCATAACATATTACGTGGTTGTCTTGCATAAGAAATACTCCAAGTTCTTGATAACATGCATCAGTACATGCCACAAAATCTTTCTCTAGGTATGAAACTTTCAATACTGGTGCACTTGTGAGAATATTCTTCAACTGCTGGAAGCCTTCTTCACACCTCGATGTCCATTCAAACTTTATCCCCTTCCTTTTAAAAGAAGTGATGGAATGTGCAACATAGGAGAATCCTTCAATGAATATCTTGTAGTATATTGCAAGTCCCATAAAATATCTTACATCTATATCATTTCTTGGAGTAGGCCAATTCATAATGGCTTCAATCTTGTCAGGGTCCACAGATATACCTTCTTCTGAGATAATGTGACCCAAATATTGAATTCTATCTTTATAGAAGTCACACTTGCTCAAATTTACATACAACTGATGCTCCCTAAGAAATTGTAATTTCAATCTAAGATACTCTTCATTCTCTTCCTCATTCTTAGAATAAATAAGAAATTCATCAAGGAAAACAAGAACAAAATTGTCCAAATACCTGCTGAAGACACTATTCATAAGGCACATAAATGTAGCTAGTGCATTTGTGAGACCAAATGGTACCACTACAAACTCATAATGTCCATACCTTGTTCTGAAGGTTGTCTTATGAAAGTCTTCATCTGTGATTCTCACCTGATGGTAACCAGACCTCAAGTCAATCTTGGAAAATACCTTTGCTCCTCTCATTTGATCAAAGAGGTCATCAATTCTAGGAAAATGATAGTTGTTCTTCATCATGAATTTGTTCAGCTATTTGTAATCAATACACAACCTGAGTGTACCATCTTTCTTCTTCACAAACAAAATTGGTGCTCCCCAAGGAGACACACTCGGCCTGATATATTTATTCTCCAACAACTCTTGCATTTGCATCTTTAGCTCTATCATTTATGGTGTACTCATCCTGTAGGGTGACTTGGACACTGGTGTTGCTCCTGGAACAAGCTCAATTGTGAAGTCAATGTCTCTCTTTGTAGGAAGCCCTGGAATATCATCAAGAAAAACATCCCTAAATTCCTGCAACACATGAAATTCCTCGAGCCTAGGAGTTTCATTCTATGTTGCCTCCACAATATGAGTTGTATATAACTGGAAACCTTTCCTACAAAACTTCTTCAACTGCATTGTTGAAATATTCCTCACATAAATCACCTTTGGAATGCCTCTTACAACTATTGGGTTCCCTTCTTCATCCATGCATTCAAAAGTCTTATTATAATAGTCGAGCTTTACCCTTGAGCTTCTAACCAATCCATTCCAATGAGAACATCATAGGAACCAAGTGGTAGAACATTCAGATATACACAAGTGACCAATCCATTAATCACCAATGGACATTTCTCTACCACTTCACTAACCTTTCTCTTAGTTCCAGTGACTAGGTGAACTAACCATGATTTTTTATGCTTTACTTTATTAAAAGTGCAAATCTCCACTACTCTAGGAGCCATGTAACTATGAGTAGAAATAGGGTCAGTCAAAATAGAAACAGATTGCTCAACAATCTTACCTACAACTTCAACCACATTTTACTGGTGATCTTCTTGGCGATCTTCCAGTGCTGCATAGATCCTAGGGACGACCCTTGCTACTTGACCCAATGTTTCTTCCTCTTGAATGTTGTAAGCTGGCCTTACATTCTCACTCTTAAGTGGACAATTCCTACGCATGTGGGGTCCTCCACATTTCCAACATTGGAGTGGTCCTTTGTTCTGTTGTGGATATCTTGGCTTTTCTCCCACCACTCTAGCTGGCTACTTCTCAACTTGGGATGGCTACTTCTGCTGATTCCTAAAGCTAGAAGTTTTGAAACCTTTCTTCCTTTGGTCAAACTTCTCATTCTTCTTGTCCTTCCATGTCTTATGATAATCATGTTTTCTTTTTCTTTGCTCATAGCAATACTTATCTTTCATTATCACGTCTTCCAGAGTTCTAGGTTCATAAAATTCAATTCTGTCTTTGTAAGACAAAGGAAATCCACTCAAGAAACACTGGATATATTATTTTTCATCTTTGATGTACCTGATATACCTCAATGGCTCCAAGAACCTGTTTGCATACTCTTCCATGGTATGATGTCCCAATATTAGCTCATGTAATTCTTTGATCTTATCATCATAGTACCTGTCAGAGAGGTACTTCTGCTTAAAATACTTCTGGAACTGTTTCCACACAATCTTCCTTTCATTAATGTTTTTCACTTGCCTAAAGTGCTCCCACCATATGGATGCTCTTCCAGTCAAGTTGAAGATGGCTACTCTAGCCTTCATATTTCCTGAATATTCTTGGACTTGGAAATATTTCCTCATTCCAAGAATCCAAGCTTCATCTTCTTGACCATTATTTATCTCACTATTAAAGGGAGGAGGACTTGCCTTCTTAAATTCATCATGTGAATGGTTCTGGTAGTGTCTCTTTCTCTTATTCTAACCACCAGTGGATCCTTCGTAGTCAGATGACCCACTATGAGATCTCTTTATTCTTCTAGAAGTGCTCTTAATTACTTCTGGTCTCACTATTTGATCCCCAGAGTTCATTGACGTCCCCTCCCGTCCACTAGAGATAGAATGCGACCATAACTACTCGCTCTGATTTTCTATCAAAATTTACAGCATGGTTGTATTCAGCTGATTATATTTCATTATCTTCCCTGTGACTTTGCATTTCCATCCTTAGGCTTCTCATGGTGGCTGCAAAATCTGGGGGAGTATCTTGAAACCTCCTCCCATTAGACTCTGTCTCGGCATTTCCAACTCGGACATTTCCCCCATAGCATATTCGTTGCATTCATTGGGGTTTTGTGCATCATCACACATGTTAGTTCTCATGGCTTAGCCAAACCAACTTTATCGAACTGCATTATCTGGAATGCTGCCCTTTGAAGGTGACTATAATTCTACAAAATGTGTTAATAAACAAAATTGTTAGTTGCATAATAAAATCAGAAGTAAAAACCATTTACCAACAACTCTGTTAACTGTTCAACTTGGACCATCAAGGCCCAATGCTGCAAACTGGCTCTGATACCACACTATCACGTCCCCTCCTTTCCACTAGAGAGAGAACGCAGCCATAACTGCTCGCTCTAATTGTTGTCGGAGCATTCAGCTCAGATTTCATTGAATTCTGTATGTATTTTGATGGATTCCTGATTTTTGCAAAAATATATAGAGGCATGAATTCATATTTCCTTCACTCTATTCAAGTTGGAGTATAAATTATCTAACTTCCCAATAGCAGAGAATTGATCCCGTCAGTGATCAAGTCAGCAATCTACGAAGAAAGATCTCAGAGGAGATCGAACGACGGAGAAAGATTGCAATGGAAATTGATGGTCACAATATGTTCCACATCTAGAAACAGATCAATGGATGAGAATAAACCTGCAAGTATCAATGGTGAAAAATCTTGGGTTTGCAGAATCGGGGAAATATGGAAATTGTGACCCCACACCCCACATCCCGCATGCGGAATAGATCGTTGCAGATATAATTAGTTGTGGAAATAGAGATTATGAAGCCGCATCCTGTATCCCACTTGCGGAAATGATAGTTGTAGAAGGAGATTTGTGGAAATATATATTGTGAAGCCGCATCCCGCAAGTTGTGGAAAGAAGAGTTGCGGAAGGAAATCTGCAGGGAATAGAAGGACGTTTCTGCATCCCGCATCCCGCAAGTTGCAGAAAGGAATATTTCTGGCAGGAAATTCAACCTGTTAAAAGAAGTCTTGGATAGATTTGATCATTCAGGCCATCACCAATCTGACCATATAAGTCCCATAACATAATTTACAAATGCATTGAAAGAAAACACACATAGATACATACAATTTCAATAATGCAACGGAAGCAATTCATCAATTCAACACATTAGGCATGCTCATAATATTTCATTAAGAAATTAAAAATGTAGAGATCAACACAGAGATACTTATCTTTAAAATAAGTTTGTCCCACAACCAGCTACATCGCTACAACATTCCACCTAACCATAGGCCAATGCGCTCATCAGTCTCTCAGCAGCACTGCCACCCTTGAGCTGGGCATGATTCCCAGAAGGAATAAGGAACACTATCAGGCTCACACATAGCCAAGGGTACAACAAAACTCAGCCAATCCAACCCAGATGGGTTTATCAGGATGCAAACAAATAAGCCAATATATTGTTGGGTTTATCAGGCTAATCTTCCAATCCAGCTAACAGTTAGGTTTATCAGGCTACTCAGCCAAGCCAACTAACATATGGTTTTATCAGGCCACACATCCAAGCAATCTCACTGTTGGGTTTCTCAGACTCCATTCAGTCAAGACAACATTCACATTAAGGATTAGCCAAACCAACTAACATATGAGTTTATCAGGTTGCAAAGGAGATGGAAATATTGAACTTCAAATCTAGTGAGCTCAACCACCGAGCTATGGACGCCTGCACTAGATCAGGCTTGGGTCCTAAAACATATACACACCCAACAAAAGGAAGCATCCCCTTCTATGGTACACAGTCCCTCATGCTATGCCTTCCATTCCAGTGCTATTTAGGGTGTGCAAAGAAGAAAACCAGCCCCTCTAGATGTATTTCTGAGGTTCCTTAGTACACTAGGTTTATCAAGCTAGTTCAGACCCAATTACATTCCAAACTAGTTCATACCAAGGAAACATATGCACACATAGAAAACCACAATGTAAACACAGCAAAACAACCTTCCACTCACTCTGTGACAGAGGATACCACTGCACAACAACATTAAGGAAACCATAGATGACCACTCTTTCTCATAAAATCGAGTGATCTCCACTACTCATTTGTTCAGTGAACAAAGGAGACCCCGAACCATTGCACAGTTAAGGATGGTAACAATAGGTGAACAACCCAAAACAATACATGGTTCTGCAAGCAGGACGAATGCACAACGCACATGGACAGAATGGGATAGAGAATGATCAAAATGGACCACAAAGTTTCAGTGAGATCCAGATGATGGATTGGGCATGCACCATGAGGGAAAAAAACTAAAAACGTGAAGGATGGATGATAAAAAATGTCCCGCCACTCCCTAAAATGTGAGGGAAGATGAGAACGTTAATGCATGAGGGAATGGGCATACATTTTTTGGTGTTTTCTTTTGACACATGGATTTTTCCCAATGGCTCAAGGTAAACATTCCCCCTCCCTGTTCCTTAGGAAATCATGCCCCCATCTCATTATTTGTTGCATTGACATAGATGGTTGTGGGTTTTTAATTAAATTGCATATTTATATGATGTCAAAAATTATAATGTGTCGGTTAGCACAAAATACCATCGACATTGATTTCAATCATTGAAATATAAAATGCTAAATCAATGGTGGGGATTTTTCCTTTAGCTCCATGCCATGATTAATTACAATATTTAAATCATATATATTTAATGCAAACGGGGTCAAAACTGGGGTGTTACAGTCCTACACTGAGTTTTCCCTGTCGTCATGTTCACTGGTTATTCCTTTGTCATTGTTGAACTCTTTTGACATTGATTGACAATCCACGTAATGGATCCTTTGTTGTTTACTGATTTCATCCTGCTACTATGTCTATTGGTTATTATTTTTTCATTCCTAAACTCCTTTGACATCAATGACAACTATCCTCTCAACGATCTCCCCCTTTGGCATTGATGGCAATATCTAAACATTCTCCCTCTTTGACAAGAATGACAAAGGATAACATGAGTGATAAATTCATATACTCCCCCTATCATTTTGCTTCCTTCTGCTCCATTATTGAGTCTCTCTTATTTTACTTCAAACCAATTCTATTCTACTTTTCTCTATGTCAACCATGCACCAGTCTTATCATTTAACCATGATCATCTCTTATTTTTTAGGAAGATAGCTTTCATCATACCTCAACATTAGATACCAATTGAATTGTTCCTTAGATACCGTTTGGAATTTCTGAATTTAACTCCCCCCGAGTATAGGATCCCAACAAATGTTATTTTCAGGGTTCTCTTTATATCATGAGAGATTTTAGACAAGAATTCCAAAATCACTATATAATTCTTTATCATCTTCATTGGTGTATTCTTTTATATCTCCATCTTGGTTTTCCTCATAATGGATGTATTTTTTATCTATGGCTATATTATGATCATCATCATCTTTGGAGACCTCACTGATGTTTTAGATTTGTGTTTCTTTTGAGTCTTTGTAATCTGAATTTTTCTTCCACGTCTTCTCATGAGTTATCTTGCTTACTTGTACTTCATCATCTTCTGTGTTTGTGTCGTGTTTCCTTCTGAACCTTTGATCTTTTCCCTTGGTTTTGCAATCAACAGCCTTGTGACCAAACTTATGATAGAAATAGCAATAACCATAGAACTTTCCTTTATATATAGGAAATCTTCAATCTTCCTTCTTCACAAATTCCATCTTCTTCCATTGTTTTTGAACATCTACTAAAACACTCTTTCTTAGTTTACATTCTCTAGCCATATGTCCAAAGTTATTACATTTGTAACACTCTATGTCATATCTTTGAACAGGTCCAAAATGGTTATGATTTATTTCTTTTGGTTTGTTAATAGGCATATCCTTCTTATATTCATGAACCTTTATGTAAGCTCTACATTTTATGTCTTTATGACCAAAATTATTACAAGAGTAACAATGAAAAAAAAATATCTACGGATATCTATTTTTCATTGGTCTCTTAGATACCTCATTAGTTCTGTCTTTGTCATGAAAGGATGGAACATATTTCTTGCTTTTTCCCTTTTTAACAGGACTCTTTAGTGCATCACCACAGCTTCTTTTATTTCCAACTTGGTTTGTGACAGAGCAATATTCTGGCTTCTTTACTTTGTCATATCCTAGACCATATTTATCACTTGATGGTATTTGGTTACTTAATATATCTTCTAAGATAATTGAGTTGTTCTCAAACTTTGATTTGATGGATTTTTTGTCAATCCCTTTTTTAAGTTGAATAATCTCTTTTCCAAGTTTTTTAGAATCTTCGATTCTCTCCTTGAGCAGAACTATTAGGTCCTCTTCAGTCTTCTTGGCCTCTGGAATCTGGTTCTTCAAGTCCATAATAATTTTATTTGTTTCTTCTTGGTACTTTGATAGTTTCTCTTTCAAAACTTTGTTCATCCTCGTACATTTTTCAATCTCATCAACAACATATATGTATTGAGCTTCTAGGTCCACTTCTGATTCCTCATATGAAGTTATTGTCCCCATAAATAGGATTTTTGCATCTTCACTTACATTGTCACTATCCTCTTTGGAATATAAGTTTTCCTTATTTTCTTAAACTTCTTCTTATCCGTGGTCTTACACTTATGACAACAAGATTCTTCATGATCACTCTCCTCTTTTTTTGGGTAAGGACACTTATTGGAAAATTTTCCAATTTTTCCATAGTTAAAACATTTCAAGAGTATATTTCCTTTCTATTTCCTAGTACCTTTCTAAAGTTTTCTGATGAAAAGAGCTTCTTCATCATCAAGGTTCTCTAATTGGTTCTTGGATAGGGATTTAAATGTTGCCTCTTTTCTTGAAGGTTCATTCAATCCTATCCTCTTCTCATGTGCAATGAACATCCCATGTAGTTCATCTACTGTCATGGAATCAAGGTCATATTGATCTTCTAGAGTGGATACTTTCGAGTCATGCTTCATTGGTGTTCTTAGTACATTGTTAACCACTTCTCTTTCTTTTAATTTTCCTTCAAGACCTCTAATAGCATTGACAAACTCATTTACTCTTAGAAGGTATTCCCCAATATTTTATTCTTCTTTCATTTTAAGGCTTTCAAACTGTCCTTTATATGACTGAAGCTTGGATTCTTTGAATTTATATGCCCCTTAATAAATAATATTTAACTTATCCCAAGCATTTTTGGTAGTCTTGCATCACATAACTTTTATAAATACAGAGTTTGTCAATCCTCTCAAGATGCCATTTAGGGATTTTGCATTACCCTCATATCAGTCTAGCTCTAAACTATGTGTAGGTAGGTTGACTCCTATTTTATACTCTTAAGTTGCTACCCAAACCTTCCATCCAAGGGAGATTAGATGTCACTTCATTCTCACACTCCATTATGCATAATTTTTGCCTATGAATAATGGAGGTCTGTTGGTGGCTAACCCTTCTTGTTGATCCATAGTGGTTTTTAAGTAGGATCTTCCATCCAGTGGTTAAACTATAGTGAAGGAACCTACTCTGATACCAATTAATGGAATATTGGACAATACTGAGAGGGGGGGTGAATCAATATTGATGAATTTTTACAATTTAAACCACTTATAAATTATTTATTAACACACATGATCAATAAGAATACACAGAACAAGAATTTATCGTGGAATCCCAATTGGGTAAACCACCAATACTTCCTATTAATGAAAAATTATATTTACAAATAGTTTATGACTTCTTCTACAAACAAGGATGGTATTACACCCTATTTACCAGCAACTACTAGAAGGAGGCTACAACCCCATAGTTTTATCATCTTTCTACTAAAAGGATGCTACTACACCCTATTTACCAGCTGCTACTAGAAGGAGGCTATGAACCCTTGGTTTTATCAGCTACTACCAAAAGGATTCTAAGACACCCTGTTCACCAACTGCTACTGGAAGGAGGCTACGACAACTTGCAAGAATCTTTCTTGCACTAGTGCCACCCTACCACCCTGGTATGTTTTTATTTCATTTCCAAATCTTGTTTTTCTTCACTCTCTGTCACAAATAATTCTACACATTTTTTTATCTCTACCACTTCTTAGCTATTGCTGCGATATGGACTGCAAAGACAACTTTATTTCAGTCAGCATTCTCTCTATAAATACCCTCTAACATGTTTTCTTTGAATGCATCTCTTCACCATTGCACCTTTTCATTCTTAGATCGTGCCTCTTCATGAAAACTCAATTCTTCATTTTAACAATTCTTTAACTCTATTTAAGTTTATCAGTCATACCTTTCTGCAACAAAATCTTATGAGTTTTTGATCCATTGCAGACTCTTTATTGTCCATTGATCTGAGATTGGACTGCGGATTGCGAATTGCGAATTGCGAACGCACGTTCTAATTTTTCTCAAAAGGTTTTTCCGCAATTTCCTTTCTACAAGGTACTTTTTGCACCGTTGATTTCTTATGGAATCTTCCCTGACCGTTGATATATGATCATATGCGAACTGTAATTTCCTTTTCGTAACTACCTTTCCACAAGATAATTTCTGCATCGTTGATTTATTGCAAACTATTCCTTGGTCATTGATCTTTAGATCAGATGCGGATTACGAATTGCAGGTTTTCCAAATTTCTTACAAGTGCTTCCACAATTTTCTTTCTACAAATTTTCTTCTACTCCTTCGATATCATGCGAGCTATCTCCTGATTGTCGATCTTAGATCAAATGCGGATTGTGGATTACGGGTTTTCCAATTTTGTTCAAACTACTTGCGCAATTCCTTTTCCATAATTTTTCTTTTGCATCATCAATCTCCTCCGGAGTCTTCCTAACCGACGATCTTGTAGATTGCAGATTGCGAGCTTTCCAATTTTGTTTCAACTACTTCCACAAATTTTCTTCTGCGTCGTCGATCTCTTGCGGAGCCTTTCCTGGCCATCGATCTTGTGGATTGTGGATTGTGGGATTTTCAATTTTGTTCAAATTACTTCCACAAATTTTCTTCCGCATCCTCGATCTCTTACGGAGTCTTTTTCGACCGTCGATCTTACAGATTGTGAATTGCGAAATGCGGAACCATACTTTCCCATTTTGGACCTCCGTCATTTTATTCCGCAACTTTGTTTTCGACATTTCTTCTTAAACTTCGATTTCCTTATGGATTCAATCCTAACCGTTGATCTACGATCAAATGTGGATTTGCGAATATTCATTTTTCTTGTTCTAAAATCATTCACCACCATCGATCTTCTCAAAATGGCCTTCCATGATTTTTTCTCAATTGATCTAGACCGTCCAACTCTTCACTTCACTCTAGTTTGTGGGTCTTATTATAGACCATTTATCTTTGTTTCTCGAATGATCTGGGCCATCCAAAACTTTGTGGGTTCTCTCCCGAGTGTCAATCTACGATCAAATGTGGATTTTCACTATAACGTTGTGGATCACTCTGCAATCGTAGATCTTTTATGGATTTTCTTCTAACTATCAAATCTATGCATTGTCAGCTTTTCCAAAAGGTAGGGGTCCTGATAGGTCATCCTGGGCTTTAGGATGTTGATTTCTCGTGGAGTTCAAGCACCTAGATCCCGTGCAATAAATTTTCTCTACATGTAAAATAACTATAGTGAGGCTAGTGCATATAAAAACATACAAACTCAAACGCGTTGTCAACGTGGGATAAATCCCAATCGTCGAAATCAATCTGCACAGTTTATCGCCTGATCGAGCGTTTGCTAAGTCTTTGTAATGAATTCTGTTGCATATCCTCATCTCCTCTGCCTCTTGCATTGATCAATCACTACTCCTCGAAATACCATCTACTGCAGATCCTTATCTCATCTACCTCTTGCATCCATTCAACCGCTACTCATCAAACTACCATTTGTCTTTGTAATTCCTTTGTCTTACACTGAGTTTTCCATGTCATCATGTTCACTAGTTATTCCTTTGTCATTTTTTAACTCCTTTGACATTAATTTACAATCCACGTAATGTATCCTTTGTATTTTATTGAGTTCATCCTGCTACCATGTATATTGGTTATTCCTTTGTCATTCCTAAACTCCTTTGACATCAATGACAACTATCTTCTCAACACCAAGAATGCATAAAGCAGATGATGTCGACATGTCTTGCAAAGTACATAACAAATATTCAAAACACTTTTTGTCTCATCCTCCCAGCTGATGAAAAGAATTCCCGCAAAAATGCACAAAAGGTTCAAAATTGCATTGTGGGCATGTTTAACAAGCTGCAGGCATTTTATCTTAGTCTTGCATGCATAATGTAATACTTGTGGTAAAGATTCAAAAAATGCACATAGGCAGAATAAAAATGCTCGCATGAGTGAAGGAGATGTCATTAAAATCCACCCAGGGTCCCCAATATTCCCACAAGTGGAGGAGACAAATGGCAGCTAGGCCTCAATAATATCCTTAATCCTCAAATATGCCTGCACTTGAGAGTAAAATAGCCCCCATCTAGTTAAAAATTCCCATAGGGCAATAGAGAAATAAAAATTCCCATGGGGAAATAGAGTAAATATTCCCATGGGTAGTTAAATATGACCACATTTAAGTTTCAGAATACACTTACATCAATTCTCCAAAATGGATAAGTAGTTGATTTGGGAAAATTTCTGCAGCCTGTTGAGAAATTCCTTGCAGTCAATTTTTAAATGCCCGTTGGACTAATAAAATTCCCACGCTACCTTATAAAATTCCCACATGCACCAAAAATATGCACATAGGTCCAAACAAATGCCTACAAAAATGCACAAAAGGTTATAAAATTCCCACAGGAAGCTATAGCAATAGATGAAGTAAAACGCGGAAAGAAATTAGGTACAATATGTTCTCAGAAATCTACATTTGCAAGATATTACTTTTCATCGATTCTGAATATATATGTGAGACAAATTAAATATTTTGAGATGAACATACCATTAAGGTTTCAGGGGGAGCAATTAGTCTACATGTTGATAGGGGGAGCAGTATGGTTGGATAAAGAAAAGCAAATAAAGTGAAGCAGCATTGTGATGTTTTCATTGATGCATGCTTACCTTTTATGAATTTACTAGATGAATCTTGATATATTCATTATGTGGGAATGCCCTTAGATGTCATAGGAATTTCAATGATAAATTTAAACACTTGACAGGTACAGCTAAAGTAAAGTTGTTATGGGAATCATGGGATTATAAATATATTCTCCAACTATTGTGTATGACCACTTGGATGGAGGATTACCATGGTAGGTATAATAGTAAAGGAAAAAGGATGTTGATGGAAAAGGATGATGACATTGCAAAAAGGAATACAAAAATTGATGACAAAGGATGATGGCATGGAAAAAAGGACAATATAGTTTGGACATCAATTCAACGCGAGGGTAGGTTACCCGACCTTCTCAATTGTATGTGTTCATACACCTCATGTGTCTCATGCAAATAGTGGAATCTCATAATCATCATCACTGGATAAGGAATATCATGCATCCTATCTTCCTTAGGTTAACTCAGACAGGGGTGGCCAACCCCGTGAGGATAACCATAGTCCTTGGAATATGTCACACATATTCAAAAATAATCTATGCAACAAAAGTGAACAAACATTTCACATATAAATTGTAAAAAGCACAAATATAGGTATATTAATTGTTTTAATAAGCATAGTACCATCAAATAGAGATCTGCATTAATAATCATTAAAGTAATGAAAACAAAAACATTAATAACCATTATCATTTAAATGCTACAATATTGGACAATACTGAAAGGGGGGGTGAATCAGTATTGTTATATTTTTCACAATTTTAACCACTTTTAAAATAATAAATAACAAACAGAATCAACAAGATACAGAGAACAAAAATTTATCGTGGAAGCCCAACTGGTAAAAACAACAAACAAATTTTATAAATTCAAAATTACATTTTCAATTGGTTTTAATAATTTCAAAAATATCTTATATCTTATACTTTTGTCAATACAAAGTACCCAGTCTATGTCAAAAACGTATCCTATAGCCCATCATCAAAGGGTGTACAAAAGCAAGCCTCGATCCAACACCAAATACATTCCACACAGTCAAAACAAGCACATAATGAGCCATGAAGGATTATCTAAGGAAGCACCTAGGGGGTAAAGTGACCCCCCCCCACCCCCCGAACTATGGAATTTATATGCCATGAAAACAACTGATCGAAAGGAGCAGTCAGTAGAGCATAGTCAAAGGCTCAAAAAAACTTGAATATTTTCTAAGAAACATGAGTAAGCCACAACAAGTATGTTGAATAACATAACTTAAAAGAATAGGATGGCACCACTCCCAATAGACTTTCCATCCAACATCTCAATATAGGATATTTTTCCCATCTCAAGAGAAACTGCTTCCTTGGATAAAACATCAGCACTCATATTGTGCTCCCTAGCAATGTGTTGAAAGTCTTATCGATAGTGGATGTATCCCCAGGCACAGAAAATAAACCCCTCTCATACTCATAGCTCCCAAAAACAAAAAGAAACAACCCCAGTTCACAATACCTTCATAACTTCACCCACTATTTTGGGTTTTTATGTTGTAGTATGGCCTTTGACAATGGCATAGGAAATAGGAACCATGAGATGGTCTTTATTAAGCATCCTATGTGTGTCAAACTTTGAAATGGTCACCATATTACACTCATATGACAAATCATTTTCAAGAAAGGGTCTATTGACGATGATGTTCTCTATGATATTCTCTATGATGATAATGATGTCCATAAAGACAATGATCATGATAATCCTATTGATTACGGTGACAATGATCATTAATAAACATTAAAAAAACAATTAAAACTATCCATCCTACCTTCCCCATGTCGCGACAATCAAAATTTATAGCTTTCACTTACCTCACCCATGAACTAGGCCCGAGGTCGCAGAGGAGGTTGCAAGGTTGCATAGGAGGTTTTTGAGTTACCTCACCCATGAAATAGGCACAAGGTCATAGAGTAGGTTCCAAGGTTTCATAGGATGTTTCTCACTTACCTCACCCATGAACTAGGCTTGAGGTTCATGGAAAAATTATCGTCGCATTATCCACACTTTGAATATTTTGTCGCTAAAGCGACAAAACAGAGATGACACATGGGTCAAACTTCGAAATGGTCACCATATTACACTTATATGACAAATATTTTTCAAGAAAGGGTCTATTGACGATGATGGCCATAAAGACAATGATCATGATAATCCTGCTTACTATGGCAACAACGATAATTTTTTTATCAACATCATCATCATCATCATCATAATAATAAACATTAAAGTAATAATAAACATTAAAATATTAATAAACATTAAAAATAATAAACATAAATAATAAACCTTAAAAAAAGAACAAACATTTAAAACTATCCACGTTACCTCCCCTCTGTCGCGACAATGAAAATATACATCTTTCACTTACCTCGCCCACGAATTAGGCCCAAGGTCGTAGAGGAGGTTCCAAGGTTGCAGAGGAGGAAGCTCTTGTTCATTCAGTGAACCCCTTCCTTGACACAACTAGAAAGCTAGCTTGTGAGTGTGGAGAAACCCTTATGTTGCACCAAACACAAATCAATTTCTTGTTTGACTCAATTTTTCTAGTACAAGTTCTTCCTACATGCCTCTTTTTATTGGGTGGGTGTCAGGATTTATCTCAATTTTAATGGTATCCCATCTTTGGGTGTTTTCTATCCTCAAGGATGTCCACCCCCTTCATCTCCAAAAGATACACATAGGGACATTGGCATATTGATATTGAGACCCATAAGCAAAGTTTAAGGTCTCTAAGGCATTATGAAAAGCATAGGCTAAGACAGCTTCAGGACTAGGTGGTTAAAACTAGTAGTAGATCCAGTACAAGAATATTTTTTCCCACAGAGATGTCTTCGGCAATTCAATCGCTTTCATTTAATCCATTAACTCATTTTCTAGCAGAATATATAATGCTTTGCATGTATGAGAGTTGCTCCTATGTTCCCTCCATAAATTGCAGTCAGGGTTTTATTGATAGATACAGTCAGGGTTTGCTCCTATCTTCCCTCCACAGATTGATTATGATGGATGGTTTTATACAAAAAATACTTCACCTACTTCCTATCAACCTTTATTCTAGGTACAACTCTGGTTTAGTGAAAGATTTTGAAGACATTTAAGGCCCACACTTAATGGACATAATGCTCGCAAGTATTACATTATGCATGCAAGACTAAGATAAAATGCCTGCAACTAGTTAAACATGCCCATAGGGTAATAGATAAATGCTCGCTGAACCCCAAAATACATGTAATAGAGGTGGAAAGATGCCCACAAAAGGTGTTAAAATGCCAACATATCATTGAAATTCCCGTGACATGTAAGGACATGCCCACAAAAGTATGCAAGCACCCACACGTGAAGACTATATTCCCATCACATGTAAGGGCATGCCCACATAATGAATGTATCAACAATCATCTAGTAAATTCATAAAAGGTAAGCATGCATCAATGACAACATCACAAACTGCTTCACTTTATTTCCTTTTCTTTATCTAACCATATCAATACCCTATCAACCCTACTTCGAGGTACACCTCTAAGTTAGTGAAAGCTTTTTAAGAAATTTAAATCCCACACTTAATGGACATAATGCCCGCAAGTATTGCATTATGCATGCAATACTAAGATAAAATGACCGCAACTAGTTAAAAATGGCCATAGGATAATAGATAAATGCCCGTTGAACCCCAAAATGCATGAAATAGAGGTGGAAAGATGCCCGCGGGAGGTATTGAAATGCCAACAAATCATTGAAATGCTCATGACATGTAAGGACATGCCCACATAAGTATGCAAACACCCACACATGAAGACTATATCCCCGTGGCATGTAAGGACATGCCCGCATAATGAATATATCAATAGTTATATAGTAAATTCATAAAAGGTAAGCATGCATCAATGACAACATCACAATGCTGCTTCACTTTATTTTCTTTATCTAACCATATTTCTACCATATCAACCCTGCTTCTAAGTATAAATCTGAGTTAGTGAAATATTTTGAAGACATTTAAAGCCCGCACTTAATGGACATAATACCTGCAAGTATTGCATTATGCATGCAAGACTAAGATAAAATTCCCGCAACTAGTTATAAATTCCCATTGGGTAATAGATAAATGTCTGTTGAACCCCAAAATGCATGAAATAGAGGTGGAAAGATGCTCGCAGGAGGTGTTGAAATGCCAGCAGGTCATTGAAATGCCCATGACATGTAAGTACATTCCTGCATAAGTATGCAAGCACCCACACATGAAGACTATATTCCCATGACATGTAAGGACATGCCCACATAATGAATGTATCAACAGTCATCTAGTAAATTCATAAAAGGTAAGAATGCATCAAGGACAACATCATAATGTTGCTTCATTTTATTTCATTTTCTTAATCTAACCATATTGGTACCCTATCAACCCTGCTTCCAGGTATAACTTTGAGTTAGTGAAATATTTTGAAGCCATTTAAATCCAGCATTTAATGGACATAATTCCTGCAAGTATTACATTATGCATACAGGACTAAGATAAAATGCCCGCAGCTAGTTAAACATGCCCATAGGGTAATAGATAAATGCCCGCTGAACCCCAAAATACATGAAATAGAGGTGGAAAGATGTCCGTGGAAGGTGTTGAAATTCCAACAGATCATTGAAATTCCCATGACATGTAAGGACATGCCCGCATAAGTATGCAAGCAACCACAAATGAAGACTATATTCCTGTGACATGTAATGACATGATCACATCATAAATGTATCAGCATTAATCTAGTAAATTCATAAAATAGAAGCATGCATCAATGACAACATTACAATGCTACTTCACCTTACTTCCTTTTTTTATCTAACCATATCACTACCCTATCAACCCTGCTTATAGGTATAACTCTGAGTTAGTGAAAGCTTTTGAAGACATTTAAATCCCACGCTTAATGGACATAATTCCCTCAAGTATTGCATTATGCATGCAATACTAAGATAAAATGCATGCAACTAGTTAAACATGCCCATAGGGTAATAGATAAATGCCTGTTGAACCCCAAAGTCCATGAAATATAGGTGTAAAGATGCCTACATGAGGTGTTGAAATTCCAACAGATCATTGAAATTCCTATGACATGTAAGGACATGCCCGCATAAGTATGCAAGCACCCACAGATGAAGACTATATGCCAGTGACATGTAAGGAAATTCTTGCATAATTAATCTATAAACAGTCATCTAGTAAATTCATAAAGGGTAAGCATGCATCAATGACACCATCACGATGTTGCTTCACTTTACTTCCTTTTCTTTATCTAACCATATTCTACTTTTTGTGCATTTTTGTGGGCATTTGTCTAGACCTGCATGCATATGTTTGAGTCCTCTGGGAATTTTATATGGTAATTCAGGCATTTTATCAATCCAATAGGAATTTTCAAACTGGCTACAGGAATTTCTTCATAGGCTGCGAACATTTTTCCAAATCAACTGCTTATCCATTTTAGAGAATTGATGTAAATGTATTCTGAAACTTAAATGTGGGGATATTTAACTAGCTCTGGGCATTTTTAGTGCACCTATGATGCCATGATCAAGCATACAATTGAAACAAATCAAGGACTTATGTATATTCATCTCCATCTGAGTGGTATCACAATATAGTTGAAGAATATCTTTATAAGCTCAGGCTTCCCATAACAACTTTACTTTAGTGTTACCTGACAAGTGTTTAACTTTATCATTGAAATTCCCATGACATCTAAGGACATGCCCACATAATGAATGTATCAACAATCATCTAGTAAATTCATAAAAGGTAAGCATGCATCAATGACAACATCGCAATGTTGCTTCACTTTATTTGCTTTTCTTTATCTAACCATACTTATCCCCCTATCAATATGTAGAATAATTGCTCCCCCTGAAACCTTATTAGTCTGTTGATCTCAAGATATTAATTTGTCTCACATATATCTTCATAATCAATGAAAATTAATATCTCACAAATGTAGATTTCCACACAAGTAGTTTGCATGCATTCAACAAATAAGGAACTTGGTGCATCTAGCATTTTCACCATTGGTGCCAAATACTAGTAGCTTGGTGATCTGTTTGAGACTAGCTAATGGTGAGAGAGACCACAGTTCAGAAGGGATGTACCACCAGAGAAGAGAGACACTAGTCTTTAGCAAGTGTGCATAGTGTAGACCTTCCATGTAGGTCTATATAAGTGTCCATGTAGGATAAACACAAGTATCAAAATTCAATGTTGGTGGGTAACATATGGAGGTTGGTGAGTTGTTTGAGACTAGCTATTTTACCCTAGAATTCGCAGCAAATATTGTACTTCAAATATAGGCATACCTCTAGGCTCTTACAATGATGTTGGTAGGCAACATGCATTAGAGACTAAATGTCCTCCTTTAAATTGACGTCCTCCTCGAAACTGTACAGGATAGCATATATATTTCAAGCACATAGCATATTACTTATTACTATAGGATTTATTTAAGTCTTGAGAGAAAATATTAGGAAGAAAAATGAGAAAATGGAACACATGCATCCTCAAAGGATTGAGAAACACCCATCCAACCCAAATCTCCTCCTTTCAATGGAATCCTTCTATCATATCTTACCTCCATTTTCCTACCTTGTACAACTTAACAAGTGCAATATTTCATCTCTATGTTATGCTACCTCGGAATTTGAAGTTTGAACCATTTCCAACCTAGATGAAATGTCATTATCATGCTTAGCAGTCAATAAATTGAATTTGAACACTCGGTTTTTTCATTAGATGGGCTAGATTCAGAATGTATCCTAATGGTAGCATCTCCATTGGATGGCATAAAAGGACTAAACACTATGCTCCAAGGTATGAATCGGCCCTCAAAAATCACCTTCTGGGCTGCCAAAACATACAACTTCGGAGAATACTTTTTTATATATATAAAACTTCTCAAATTACCAATTTGGATTTATTTTCTATTATGAACAGAATTCTAGAGGCCAAATCTTGATTTCATACTATCTCTTTCTCCCATATCTTCAGAGAATTCAAATTTCCTAAAGCATTTTGAAATTAGTAATCAAGGTTGGAGATCTTAATATTTGGAAACTCTATTGTCTTTTTCTAGTAAAAGCATTTTGAAAGTTTGGACATTTTATAAATGGAATATTTTGTTAACTAGAACACTATAATAATTAATTACAGTCTTGGATGAAGGAAAATCTTTGTTTTTTCGAAAGAGGTTTAAGTCTAAGCAATGTATATTTAAACATATGCTCACTTTGATCTGTGGTTTTGTGTCTTCTCTTACATGTACAAGAATTTAACATAGGCCGTCTTAGGTTCCTAGATTGGGATATGCCTATGTTTTATTGTTGATTCAAGGTGTTTTAATGTTTGTTGCTGCTAAAAAATGCTTCCAATGTGCCTAAAACTTTCACACACTGCTTCATGGGTGCTCAGAATTGGAAATTAATCCTCAAATTCAACCCAGAATTATGAATTGGGCCTATTACTGCTAAAATTAACCCAGATTTCAAAATGAATCTCTTCATTGTAGATTAGATACACAATCATGCATAATTAGGGTTGCTTTCACACCCAGGTATTCCCATACTTGAGGGATCATACTTGTTGTTTCTATTTCACACACATTGGGCTGCTGAGATTTGAGAAATTAATGCTAGAATGCAACTATAAGTTTCTTTTATGCCTGGAAAGCTTCAGAACTCCTTGGTGGACACCCATGCAATATAGGTAGTAATAGGATGTACACCAAAAATAGCTTGAATGATGTCTTGTGGAAATAAAGAGGAATAGGGAAATAAGTTTGCATCTGCATAAACAATAAAGGAGCAAATACTTAATTTGGGATCAAATTTGCAGAATGATTCTCCTCTAGAGTTTTTCCACAAAACCATAGGCTCGCACTTTACAAATCCACCCCCAAGTTGAGGGCCTAAGTGTGACAAGGGCGGATCTCTCACTCATCCCAGAACCCAAACAATTGTTGAGCAAAAAAAACATTCATCAAAACCTCCAAACCCTCACAAACTGAGCAAGAATAAGTAACGTCCAACAAGTCAAAGAATCTTGCTAGGTCCTACACAAGCACAAAGCATTCACAACTTAATAAATTGATAGGAAACCCTTCCTTCCCACAAGCACATTCACTTCACTTACCCTTTTGCCTTTTTACCTGTTTGCCACTTGTGAAACATGCCCCCATTATCCCTTCTAGGAAATCATGTGCTTTATTTCTTTAATAAAATGCATGGGCATGTTTCCCTTTATTAAAACTTATATCGCAAGCATTACATAATGAAATAAACTAACACAATGGAGTCTTCACTAATTTGCACTCATTTAATCGAAATACAAGTTAACATTACATAGATTTTATAGTGTTACAATTAGAGTGAGGCACCACACTACCAAAATAGGAAGGAGGGATTGGAGTCACCGCTCCATTTTGGGGAAAAACTAATAAACCCTAGGAGGGGAGGATATGAATAAAAGTTAAGAAGAGAATTTTGCTAGATTAATTAAGGTTTTAGAGTTGATTAGGCTATATAGGGTTGTATATTAGTTAAGGTAATTCAATTAGGGTAAAAAAACAAATAGGAAAGAACAACAAATTAACAAAGGAAATCAAACTAACTAGGTTCAATTCACTGGACTACACAAGGCACCACTCTAAAGACACAATATCCATAAAAATGTTTAATGCACATTTTAGCTCATTTTGAGAAAATATGCAAACTCTCGAGTAGATTCAACTTATTTTTCTTTTATAATTATTTTTATTAAATATTCAAACTCAAAGCTGAAACAATGAGACAAGCATGTCCAGCATAGAAAAACTATACCTCAATATCCTTCATGTCCAGCATGTCCCAAAAACAATGAGTTACAATAACCAGTACAATACTTACAACAATAACAGTAATAAGAATAATGATCTATATCAGATCGAAGTTGTTAATGAAAGACAACAATACATAACAGTAGCATGATATCTCAGATCTAAACCAATTATAAACTCAACATAAGATAACTCAAAATAAGATGTTAGGGCAGAGCTCCCTTATCCTCAGAAAAAAAATGCTTCTAAATAGACTTCAACATCTTAGTGCCAGGTTACTTGCATAAGACTGAACTAGAAAAACATACATGTGAAAGGAGAAAACCTAGAACCAGAAAAGATCCTAAATAGATCATCCAACCCTCACAAATCAAAAATAGTAGCAGGACATCATCACGACCAACTCACAATAAAAAAATAACAGCAAAGTACTCCAAAAAAGTCACATATGGTAGCGCTATGGTCGATAGCACCTAAGGAGGGCTCTTAAGGTCAACGCAAGGGTGGATATACCCCCTAAGAGGTTACACTAGTCATCAACAAGATGGACGTCAACATTTAAGGGTTGTATAGCTCAACGTTACCATGCAAGGGTAAATCACGAGTCACTACAAGGATAAACACCACATACAAGTAAACATGCAAGTCAATGTAACATAACAATGCAACATGACATGATAGTAGGCTCATGCACATCAAGTCAACGTGAGGGTAGGTTACCTGACCTTCTCAATTGTATGTGGTAATATGTATCATGTGTCTCATGCAAAGAGTGGAAGATCATAATTATCATCAATGGATAAGGAATCTCATGTGGTCATCTCATATTCTTCAAGTTAACTCAGGAAGGGGTAGCCATCCCCTTGAGGATAATGGCATAGTCCTAAAAAGATGTCACACATTATCAAAAATAATGTATGCACCGACTAATACAAATACAAATCTTAAATGTATATAACTACATTTTTTGTGTTTTTATTTTTTTTCATAAATCCAAGATGAGGACATCTAATTCATTGTCATTTAACGTTGAAATTGTTGTGCCCTCTCTTTCTGTTGATTGTGTGGGCATGCTCTCTCGTACCATACTTTTGGTACGTCAAATAGTAGGGAGTAGAGGTCATTGGAAAGGAAAATCATCTACAAAAAACAATAAATTTATATATATATATAAATGTTTAATTATTATTGGGATACATATTTCATTATTTCCAATATCATTACAATGATCTTTACCTATTGGTTGACTAGCTGAGACAATTAGAGTGTTCATTGGTTCTGCCATTTGAGCATGAGAAGGTACATGCTCTGCCATTCATAGAAGAAAATTTATTACTACACATCATCAATTATATATTTGAAATCATAATAAATACTTCTATTTTATAGCATACATACATGAATCATGTCTAGGCTTCTCACCACCAACATGAGGCAGCTCCCCACCATCATGTGGTACCTGTTCGATACCGCTATAATCGCTTCTTTTGTTGCTCTCACCATGAAAACCAAAAAAGAAGTTTATTTTTCAATGTAATGATTCATGAATAGATTACACAAGTACATTATAATGATGGTATTATTATGAGAAAAATCAATTGTTTTGGTAAGATGTTTGACACTACTAAGTCTATAAAAACATAAGGCCAAGTACACCAAGGTCACTCAAGTCACACTATGGGCATGCTTGAAACCATTCATTTATTAAAACAATTTGTCATATTAAGATCTTTCCAATGCTTAATAAGTTTCAAGTTATCACGCATACAAATTTGACATAACACAAAATTCAAGTCCAAAGTAATGTGAGAAAATTGAACATGCACGGATGGTTTTATTTACCTCTGTGTACATCAATGGGGAAATTAGGGTTTGGGGCAAGATTTTTCAACGTTCCAACACATGTTGAAAACCATAATTGAAGTCGAGCCTCAAGTCTTCTTTAGTTGCCGCTTCTTGAAAATCATTTCCTTGCAATGCATAATGCCATAAAAATTATTTGTTCGCTACAGTGATAAATACATTATTTGTTCGCTACAGTTACAAAAAAATTGGCTACAAATATTATCGTTTGTTTCTTACAATTCGTGCTCTTAGTTTTTTATATCCACCCTTGCCCAGTTTGTGCGGCCCATGTTTTCTACCCTTTCCTTTGTCTCTTTAGAGGTTTTGGGGAGCTTATGAAAGGTTTCAAATATGTTAGATATCGCAACTTAAATATATTTAAAATCAAAAAAAATATTGAGCATTTTTCATTGAAAATATGATATGTGGCATACCTTCTTGAACTGATTGGCCGAGTCTTTCCTTGTTTTCTCAATTCCTTCTCCTTTGCATAATCCATGAGCACCTTCCACTCCTTCTCTAGAACCATTGGAGGATGCTCATACTTGGTGTTAATTTGAAAACTGTCCCTATAATTTGACTTGACATATTTCAAATTTAAGCCAGCTATTGCGGTGACACCTTTTTTGTTAAAGGTATCACCAAACAAGTTAACCATGAGGTTCATCAAATCATATTTCGATTTATCATTTTGGGCATTCCATTGTGTATGAATGGTGGGCCCAAAAATATCCAAATCCTTCTCATGCATGTTCTTATAAAAAACATTATTTCCTGCAAAAACAATATTATCATTAATTAAAAATAATTTCAGGTATGTGGCTTTGAATTACATGGAAAAAAAACTGAATTAATTAAATAATACCTGCAATCTTTGGTATCTTGATTGGAACACAGTCCTTGTCCACCAAGAATGTAATGGGAAATGATCCCTTTCTAACCACACGTACTTCTCCATGATAGAAAATTTCACATTCGATGCTACTCTCCTCTCTAACATCCCGTGAAGTAGTATTGGGTGAAGGGGTTTGTTGATCTCCAACATCCGGTGGGGTTTGTTGATGCTGTGTTGAACCATCGCTACCACCAATACCAAGATCTACATACTGTACTTGATGCACAGGTGTTGTCTCCAAAAATTCCTACAAAAAAGAAAATTTTAATTGATTAGATCATATCAAGAATAGAGAACTAAAATAACATAAATGAATATATGTCATAATTCGTAAAATATTTTAGAGATGCCACTTACCCCGTATTGTACTATTGTTTTCCTCAAGTCAAAAATTCTTGCTTTGATTTCTTCAGTCATGGGTCTGATTTTTATCATTGTAAGAAGTTCTAGATTGGACTTTTTCAAAGCCTTCTTCACAGTTCCCATTGGTTCAATTGAATAAAATATATCTTCCTCGGTGACCACCTCATCATCGTTATATGGTGTTCTCTACAAACATTAATCAATAAAAGTAGTTAATTTATTTTTATCATTACAAAAATTCACGTGAAAAAATACTACATGCATTTAATAATAATAAAATTACTTTAATCATGTTTAGGTACTATTAGGCTAACATTTACTTGATGGGACACCATTGGGGATTTCCCACGGTCATCCTACCATAATACAAGAAGCAACACAATTTCATATTGAAATGCAAAAATTGAACCATGTCTAATAAACGTGATTAATGAAGAAAAAAATAGTGTTAATATGACAATCACGTTTACCTGACCAGAAGCTACAGGCGTGTTATGAGTACCCCCCTGCCACAATATAATAAGCATGATATCATCTTCAAATATCACAGTGTTTACAATATGCCCGCCAAGTGTTTACAATATGCCTGCACATTATTTACAATATGCCAGCATAGTGTTTACAATAACGCCCGCAAGGGAATTCAATAATTCCCACAAGGGGCTTGAAAGGTTTCTCCAATGAAAAAATCTCGTGTTCAATGTGTTAATGTGTTGATTTTATTTACTGCACTGATCATTTGTTATTAGACAGTCTGCAAATTTTTAAATTATTCATGCTAATGCTAAAATTTAACACTAGGAACCCCATCCCCATGTACCAACTTTTTACATGCAAGAAACCCATCCCTTAAGTACAGTCTTGTTATTGGCTTAGATATACTTTATCTTATTTTATTCTCTTATATTTAATTACGGTATGGTTTAAATAATCTACAGTTCTCTCGCTTCACTTACGCTCTTCCACACATACGGTAGGGTTGGTAATAAGGATGATTAAATTTAGTAAGTTTGAGGTTTAGGTCTGATACATAGGTTAATAAATCCATATCATGATCCTATTTAATAAATCCATCATTTTAAATTTTTATATGGAAGCTGGAATGACACCCTCAAACCCAAAGCCTCCATTTAAAACTATTTTCTTCAATTTTGAGAACAAGATAATCATCGCCTTATTATTTTCCATATTATGGTATAAAAACTATGAATAAGTGGATGAATGTATTTTAGGTTTTCTATCACAATTGTATCCAATAATAAATGAATCCTCTAAATGAAATATCCCTTATTACCTAGCTCAATTTATTAATTAGTAGTTAACTGAGTTCCCTACACAATAAATATTTAGGTTTCTGTCATGCTTATTCTTCCTATTCCCATACCAGAATTTCAAATATTTTGAAAGCCTAAGCTTAAACATGATTGATCAAATGGACATGGATCTCCATGTGTATGAATGGAATATGATGTTTATTAGGAAATCCAGTAATTCAAATTTCACAGAATTCACCAATAAGGTCATGAGAATTGCATATGTGGTCTTACATAGAATAGATTTACCAATACTTGCCTAGATAAGGTAAAGAGTGGTTGCAATTCACCCCAGAGACCACACTTTAGGATTGATTCATATTTGAAGATAATATAGTTGTCGGGGTATATGTATTTGAAGGAAGGCCCTACAAATCACCTACCCTTTTTACAGTGAGAACCCTGACAATGGAATTTTCCAGGAAGAGGTTGATATCAAATGAATTGCACTTTGGGAGTGTCAAACAACATAAGTATTTTCACATCCCGAAAGATGTGGGTCCCTTCTATATTAGATGTCTTAGTGTTGTACACTACCTGGAGGGATTTCTAGAGAAACTATGTCTAGACAAGGATGAAGCAGTGGCCTATTACCCTCATGTGGTGATATCAAAACAAAGGTTGGAAAATAAAAACTCAACATATGAACCAACTCCTAGGCCTGATTTGGTAAGCATTGATAATAAATATAGTTGGGAGGAGGTTGAGAATATTCTAAAGGATTCCATAAATTCAAGTGATCATAATCAAGTAGAAATACAGAAGAGAGGGGCTGAAAACATGGAAATTTATCAAAATGATCAAACCCCACAAGCCAAAAGGCAGAGGATTGATTTAGTAGAGGAGTTCAAAGAATTATATTTAAAGGAGATAGATGTTGAAGTATCCAAGTAGGTTGATGAGATAGACAAGCAAACCAATTTTTTGGGAAAAACACTAACCATATTATTTCCCTACCCATCCTTGGATTTTATAGTTCCTCAGAAATCCAAATCCATAACTCTCACAGTGCTAGTATTGGTACAAACAAACCTACAAGTTGTTTACAGGGAGATCAGAAAGAGTAGTGTACATGATGTGAATGAATACATGATGCATGCTATTCATGCTAACAAAATATTGTTTAGAGTTGTAGATAGTGTCAATGACACATTCTGATATTTAGTAGTTAATCTCATGGTTCCTAGGCCTACCAGTTTGAAAGATTATACAACAGTAGAGCATGTATTGGATTGGTCCTTGTTTAGCCAGCTTCATAAACTGGAATGCTTCAAACAAGCCAGTGATATGATTTTTTCATATGTGGTCAAAGCCACTGATATGGAGAAAAGGCTTAGAGATTGACTGAACAAAGTAGGAGATCTCCTTCATTTATGGCTTCACAGTATGTTGGGTATAGGTGCACAGTATGTTGAATGCGTTTAAAGATACACCTAACCATGATAAAAATATCCATTAAATACTATTGATGGTATAGTAGCATAAAGACAAGACTGTTGAAAATGTTTTAATAAGAGGATTGTTGCACATATCCCAAGGATTAACTTTATCTCTCCAGGTTCCATCTCTTATATATATACCAAAATAAATCCATCATATTGAAGTGTTCAGTTCTGAAATTCGTGGGATAAAAGGGATAGTCGTAGGGGTCAAATGTAGAAATGAAAATCTTCTTATGCTCTGAATTTGATGGGTTTTGAATTGAAAAGATGTGATCTAAAATTTGGGTGGCTAGATGACTAAGGTGGTTGCAATTGTGAATATCTCCTCTTGCCAACTTATGGAGGTATCGTTTCCTTGCTTTTTGGTGTGTGATTTCCATTAGCTTTCCCAATCAACATTTGAAGTGGAACGACCATCATGAAAGGAAAATTCTAGTGCAGCTGTTGTAAGGAAATTTCATTACCTAATAGATAGGGATGACCCATTCCTTGAGAAATTGTGGACTACACCTGGAGAATCTAGTGCACATACCCTATTGAATACTTCTATTCAGTTTTTGGCTATTCAGGAGAAGCCAAGGAATTTGAAGATCAAAGTTTGAATTGAGGTCTGGTTCTTGAAGGCTTGAACAATGAAAAGTGGAGACGTAAAGTTAGGGATCAACAAGCATGAAATCCAACAACAACATACTTGTGACAATATTATAAAATCATTTTTTTGTATAAAAAGAGAGGTCTCTTACAAATCTGATGCTACAGGTCCTTGTCTCAGCCGTCTACAAAGGCCATTGTAATCTAATTTAGAGAAATTTGAAACACTTATTGTTGGTTGTATGGCATATTTTGAGAATACAGTTGAGTTGGTTATCGAGATGCTTATCATTGCATGAATTTTTTTGTACCATTCACTAAGAAGATGCCAATTAAATGAGAAGAACATCTAGTAGTATATTGAAGGCAAAAAATACCAGCAAGATATCAGGGGGATCTTGTAATTTTTGAAATAGCTAAAACATCATATTTGATAAGGGGAGCAGCTAGCAAAAATTTTATGATGAGAGATGGTGAAATGGCATTAGTACCTTTGTTGAGAAGTCAGTAATATTTGTACAAGAAAGATGGAAAATAATCATCTCAGGGGGATCCATTAGTCTACATGTAAGGGGGGGAGTATTCAAACATCCAATTTATTTTTAGGCATTGTGAAGCTTTTAATTATCCCTTTGTCCTTAATGTCAAAGGGGGATAGTAATTGAATTTTCCATTAATGACAAAGGGATCAAACAATTAAATGTAACATTGGGAGATAATCCCACCCATTAAATTCAAAACATTGATTTCCTGAATAGAAGAACCACAAGTAGTTAGAATTCCTACAACTTACTAGCAGGACTCAGGTAATAAATATTGCCAAAAGGATGACTCTTAAGCAAACACTACACAATGTGATGCAAAATAGCAAAAATGTTCTGGTCAATGACATCAAAGCATTAAAAACTATGTTTAATGGAGTTACAAGGCTAGGATTTCCCTTTCCATTGGATGGAAACTCGGAGATCTACTCCAAAGAGGAATACATGAATAAGTTAAAAGAAAAAAGGAATGAAGAACCTATGGAGGAACTATAAGGAGTAATCAATGGAGACCAATACCTTAAGAGACTAAGGCCCTCCTTCCACATTTGGACCAGAATGAAAATTAGTTTTAAGGAAATGGCACCACTCACTTACGAGAGACATTCTAAGGTAGAGCTAGCATTGTAAAACCTAAAGGATAATATAATAGTAGTGGGTAAATATTGGTAGCTAATAGTGAGAGATCATAAAATATATTTACCAACTCAATATAAATATGATAAATATTCTCTTGGGTCATGTCCTCAACATAAAAATACAGAGCAGAGTCCTAATCCACCTCAACAATACACACAGGCACAACCAGCATAACAATTTTCAGGGAAAATGACTCCACGGGATTACATGCCATCTGGAGGCTCAGTACAACCTAAAGATCCCACATTTAATGAAATATTGCATAGAATGAGCCAATTTGGCATCCGACCTGGCTATTCTATTCCTCCTAGTCAATAAACCATGTGTGGTCGGCACTACCAGTATGAGGAAATAAGAAAGGCGTAGGTCGCAAAAGAAACTAAAGCACAGTTTATGTAAATGTAATATTTTGATGTAAAAATTAAATAGTTAAAAAACTATTACTTTTTATTACAATTCAATTCATTTACAAACTAAATTCAGGCACCTCATATCCCTATATAATGTAAGTTCAATATACGAGCAAGAGGATGACAATTTGAGAACTAGAAGTATTATTTCTTCTATTATTCAGTAGTTGCATACGGTTGCAATGCAAAAAAAAAATCTAAGATTAATGAAATGGATCCTAGAAGATTATTTTTTCTATATTTTTTATAATGTGTCCATCTGCTTGTGAGGATTCATGAAAATAACAACACAACGAGTGCAATATTATTTGACATGGTTTGAGCATCGTTGATTTGAGCATTCTCTACCTCTCCCATCCTCATTTCAACTTTCTTTGCCTTCTTCCTCACTCATTTATTGTTCTCATTCCTGTTATACATCATGCTTTGATCATAGGAATTACTTCTGGGGATAGGATTTTTGATGGAGTTTGTGTTGGGGGTAGGGGGAGCCATCGTAAAAGAGCTCTACATCAGGAATGCTGACCTCTAGTGGAGATTTTCACTTTTGGGATTTCCCTGAGCTCTCATTTTCATGAAATAAACATACAAAGAAATAAAAACCTGACTGTATCTATAAATTAAACCTTGACTTCAATCTATTGATTGTATCTATCAATAAAACCCTCAATAGAAAATAAGTTAATGGATTAAATGAAAGAATTTAACTTACCGAAGACATATCTGCTGGAAAAATATGTACTTATATTGGATCGTGGTCCTGAAGCTACCTTGGCCTGTGATTTTCTTGATTCCTTAGTGATCTTCACCTAATTTGCTTACCTCAATCTACCAATGTCCCTCTATGTATCTTTTGGAGATGAAGGGGGTGGAAATCCTTGAGGATAGAAAAACCCCAAAGCTTGGATATCATTAAAATTGAGCCGCAGCTCGACGCCCACCCAATAAAAATCTTCCTATAGGAAGAACCTGTACTATAAAAATTGTTTCAAACAAGAAATTTATCTGGTGCAGATTAAGGGTTTCTCCACGCTCACAAGATAGCTTTCTGGTTGTTTCAAGGAAGGGGTTCGCTAAATGAGCAAGAGCTACATCCTCTGCAACCTTGGAAACTCCTCTATGACCTCGGGCCTAGTTCGTGGGTGAGGTAGGTGAAAACCATCCTATGAAACCTTGGAACCTCCTCTGTGACCTCGGGCCTAGTTTGTGGGTGAGGTAATTGAAAAATATTCTCTGCAACCTTAGAACCTCCTCTGCAAGCTCGGGCCTAGTTCGTGGGTGAGGACGTAAGTGAAAGCTGTAAATTTTGTTTGTTGCGACAGGGGGGAGGTAATATGGATAGTTTTAATTGTTTTCTTTTTTAATGTTTATTATTTTTAATGTTTATTAATATTTTAATGTTTGTTCTCCTATAGAATCTAATAGTAAACATGAATGGGATTCTTGCTAGGTTTCCACAACCATCCCATATCTAGGAAACTATTCATGGTGCATGCCACATCCAACAAGTATGATGACATGTGGAAGGTAGGGGAAATCCTTGTGGACATATACTTAGGTTTGAATGTATTATGTCTCATTTTGGCTTATAAAATGGAGGCCCAATTAATGATTGTTCCAACCTTCATACCTTGGTATAATAATGGAATCCATGTTTATTTGAATTGTGTTGCACCTTCTTCTCCATATAACCTGCTTATGAATGCCACATTTATTATATAAGGTGTCCTAAGATGTGCTATTGGATATACACCCAATCTTCAAGCCCTAAAATCCTTCTTGTTAATTCACCAACATTTGAGAATATCATGATAGTTAAAGGAATGTTGTAAGACCCATTCTTTTGTGAGATCCACAAGGTGCCTAGGGGACTTGTAACATACATATAGGCATGAAGGTTGAAAAGAGGAAATGGATTTTTATTTATGCATCTCTTACCATGTTTTTTTAATATCAACATGGTTAATTAAACCAAATATGACTTTGGAACAGGGTATTATTTTTCACCTAGCTACCACTTTGTGGAGACCTGATTTTCCAATCATATTATATACTCAAATATTTGTTGAAAAGACAATTCAATTGTATGGAATGAAGAGCCTATATTAGAATTCTAAAACTTAAAGAATGATTTGAATTTGACACCACTATTGGTAGTAGTTTATTTTGGTAAGAATTCATAGTTGAATGTTATGCATCAAGACAATGAATTGAACAAGCATTGTTGAAAGAATACCACTAGATTTTGAAAGTAAACAACTCAAGGGAAAGGGTTTGGTAAAATCTACTTATAAAGAATAATTGTTAGTTATTTTACATGCAATTATGAAAAATTGGAAATATATCATTGGAAGTAATTTTAAATTCAAGATAGACCATGATAACCTAAAGTACTTTTTGGGAAAGGTTATCTTCAAAAGAGAAACAAAAATGGGTAGATGAAATGCAAGTGTTATGGACCAAATTCCCAAAATAGCATAAAAATAAAAGGAAAGAGTAACTCCAACTCTTGAGTATGAAATATAGAGAATGAATAAGAAGATAAATGGTACAATTACAACTAGGAGATAAAGGGTACAATTAAAATTAAGGTCCATTGATGATGATGATGATACCATTGATGATCATAAAGATGATGATGATGATGGTTGTAATTATTCTAATGAGGATGACGTGATTATGATGATTTTGATTATTCTAATGAGTATGAACATGATGATGATTGTGAAGATGAACATGATGATGATGATGATGATAACATTGATGATGATGTCGATGATTATAACATTGACGATGATGAGGATGAGGTTGATTATGATGTCAATGATGACGATGATGAATATAGTAATGATGAGTAGGAGGAGGATGATGATGACGATGACAATGATGATACCATTGATGATCATAAATATGAAGATGATGATGGTTGTGATTATTCTAATGAGGATGCCATGATGATGATGCTTGTTGTTATTATAATAAGTATGAATATGATGATGATGATGATGAATATGAACATGAGGTTGGATATGATTTCAATGATGATGATGATGATGAAGATGGTGATGATGGTTATGATGATGATGATACCATTGATGATCATAAATATGAAGATGATTGTGATGATATCATTGATGATCAAGAAGATGAAGATGATGATGGTTGTGATTATTCTAATGAGGATGACATGATGATGATTATTGATATTATTCTAATGAGTATGAACATGATGGTGATGATGAATATGAACATGAGGTTTATTATATGATGACGATGATGAAGATGGTGATGATGGTGATGATGATGATGATGATGATACCATTGATATTGATCATAAAGATGAAGATGATGATGATGATGATACCATTGATAATCATAAATATGAATATGATGATGATTGTGATTATTCCAATGAGGATGACATGATGATGATGATTTCTATTATTCATCATCAATATCATCATCATCAAATTCTTCATATGTATCATCATCAAGTCCAAAATCTCTATCGTTGAAAGGATCGCTCATATCAAAATCATCATCAACATCATTTTAAGTTATATATTCATCATCAATATCATCACTGAGTTCAAAATTGTCTTCTACATCATTTGGATGATCAAATTCTTGATCATATTCTTCATCTGACACATCTGCGGAGGCCAAATACTCCTGATCTGCATCACCTTCTTCTTCGACATTGTCTTCTTCATCTAGTGGATTATACTTGATCAGTCCTCCTCTTGAATCATATCTAACAATGTATGACCAGCATGTTTTACCTGGAACCTCTGAGTAAAATACCTACTCACATTGAATTGGAAAAAATAAGGGTATGTACCTGGTTCAAGTTCCCTTGTATTAACCATGGTACATCCATTGGCATGCTCAATAACATCTATTTCAGGATCACATTCATTCATTCGTAGCCTATACTATTTGACCTCAAATAGAACTATTTTAAACGAATTAAAGCCACACCCAATTATATCTTCCAAATAACCTTAGTACCTATTTTCATATACTTATGGATGCTTGTCACTTCTACAGGAAACATTAGTGACTTTAAAATCTACATTTATCCCACAATTGAATGTTTTCTTCTTGTCATCCAACTTTTTGATACGAAATTTATGACCATTGGACCACATAGCCTTGTGGTGTATCAACTGCATCATGTCTGGCTCAGTAAATAAATATATAAGAAGAAATAAATAGAAGAAATACATTTATATAATGGGAAACAACGAAAAAATTGATCGGGGTATAAAATATATTTGCCTTTTTTGTATTTTAAACCACATGATAAATCAATTTCCCTATGTGTAAGTTCACCGAGATATTCTTCTCAATGACGATGCACTATTTTAATCAATTTACTCACCCCTTCCCATGATAAGGTACCATGGAATTCTATAAATAATTCTATCCACTCCTCCATCCAATCAATATTGTTCACAATGTATAAATGGATTGTATCCCACACACGACCAACTATATGGAAAAATAACAATTAAGAATTGTAAATTAGCTATCATTAAAGGCAATTAAATTAGCTATCATTAAAGGCAATTAAGTTTACCTTACAATACTGATGGAATAATAAAAATTACATACGATATATATGAAATTGAAAAATTAATTGTATAATAAATTAAAAAGACACCATCTAATTACCTTTCACTTTCCTTGTTCTACCTTTCCCCAATAGGAACTCCCCTTCAAATTTGTTAATGGAGTTAACATGCCAAATGTGAGGAAGATTGATGTTTTTTGCTAAATTTGGAAGATACTAACTAATGTACACCATGGATTGATATACCATATAGACCTGCAAAATATAAACCTAGGGACGTGCTCTTTGTCTAACAAAATCCTTCAATGACTTCAAGTTCATTTCCACCATCCACATTGATGTTGTGTGTACAGGTCCACACAATTCAATCTCCTCAACTTGGTGTATGACATAGTGTTGTTGTGCATTGAAAAATACTGGAGGTAAATCGTTCTACATTTCACACATTAGATGAGGAATTTCTCTCTTCCAATACCTAATATCTTCTTTATGGATTTCTTTAGATTAAAGCCACCTACAAATGATGCAAGAAAATAACAATGTTCAACAAGATTGAGGCATATATAATAAAGTTCCAATATGTAAAACACAAAATGTCAATAATCTATGCAACAAAGTGAATAAGCATTTTCATGCATATAAATTGTTACTTACCTCATGTATTTACCAAGATCTAATATAACGTGTTTTATGTTGTCGTCAAAGCTATCTGGGAGAGATGGAGCTAGAACATACCATAACAAAAAGAAAATGATCATTATTTATTTAAATTCCAAATAAGAGACCACAATTACAAAATATGTACTAAATGGAAATTATATACATAAATAATGACCTTAATGAATGTATGACAATCATGAGTTTTAACACCACCAAAATCACCATTTTGTTTCAAGATATTTTGTATGTTTGACAAAAACCCAGTCGGAAACCTTATTTTCTGAATGACCTCTTTTATATCATTTCTTTGTTGCTCTGTCAATAAGCATGGAAGACTAATATTTCAGTACTCCTCTCCGGCATTGGAATTAATTACACTTTGCAATGTGTGATTAACTTCTGCAATGTCACTACAAATTTCTCCAATTTTATCTTTGTCGGTCCTTCCATCTAAGATTCTCCATATCATTTCTGTTACATTCTTCCCAATATGCATTGTATCGAACAAATGAGCTATTTGTAGGTGCTTGTAGTAAGGAAACCTACTGAATTATATGGGATAACTCTTCATTCCTCGTGGAATCTCATTCATGCCTTCACGACATTCGATATTAAACATAAACGAAAACACATTAACAATAATTCATGACACCCATGGTAGATAAAATTCAATAAAAATATAAAATTCATAATATTACATATTTATATGCTACATATATGATTTTCATACCATGACGATGTCTATTGTATTCCAACTTCCATAGGTGAGGTGTCATTCTTCGTGGTTTCTTCCCATTCTCTTATTTACCATTGAATTTTGTTTTCTTGGTAGTTAGATACATATGGTTCTTAGGGAGGAAGTGCATGTACTCATCAAACACCTCCTTTCTTAAACTTCTTGAACGATAAGATTTTATCCTAGGACCACAGACCGAACATGCAAATTTGCCCTGTGTTTGAAGACCTGCAAGATATATGTATTAATGTTATAAGCATCAAAAGATTATTAATTTAAATAAAAATGCATGATATTTACCTTAAAAACATACTAATTTAAAGTGCAAAAGAAATTTACATACCACAAAAATGTGTTAACCTGGGAGCGTCATGAATTGCCCATGCAAGTATTCCATGGAACTAAAAATTTTGCTTCCCTATTGGTCTGGAGATGTCGTACATAGTGATTCCAGCCCATAACTTCAATAGATCATCGATAAGAGGCTTGATATATACATTCATATCTTTAACTTGGTACTTACCTAATTTATTCAACAATATACGATGCTATTCAGTTATGTTTCCCAATATATAAAAGGTGTTCTCTTGTAGCAATGAAACAAAGAAATGAAATAATATAATTACTTTCAAAAAAATACCTGGAATAATCATTGTCAACATTGTGTGCTCTCTCTTTATCGACATCCAAGGAGGAAGGTTATTGTTTATGATCAAAACATGCCACACTGATTAAGTAGAATGAATCTCTCCAAATGGATCGAAACCACCAGTTGTCAATGAAAGTCTAACATTATGAGGTTCATCTTTAAAATTGGTCATTTTTCTTCGATGTTCTTCAATGCAAAACCATCTGCAAGCATGCAAAGAACACCATCTTCACTTCTGTTCTTTGTGTGGTAATCCATAAACTGTGCTATACTTTGGCACCTGAATAGTCATTGGAAAAGTGGAATTATGGGAATATAATGAAGAACTTTGCGAGCCACCTTTTTTGTTATTTGATCAATTCAATATCTACTAATTTCACATTGTGGGCATTTTTTTTCTGATGCATATTGTCCATCATATATAATATTATCATTAGGACATGCATCAATAGCTTGATAGTCCATTCCAATTTATTTCATAATCAAGAATACCTCTCGACATGTGTGTGGTAAATTATTTGATGGTGGTAATAGAAATTCACCTAACAGACTGCAACATTGACAAAAAAAATGAAATGTAAACAATATAAATCATAAATATTGCTTATCCCTAATTTATGAATTAATTAACATTAAAAATAGAGGAAAATAGTGAACTTTTCAATATACCATGTGAAGATTCAATTGATACATTACATACCTTAGGATCTGTGTGAAACAAGTGTTTGACAAACCATTCAAAACTTTCAAGTTCACCAACAACAATATAGCACATAGAATAGTTTTTGTTGAGCCTTCATAAAGAGGTTATTGGGACTTATCGAGTAGAGGAATATCATGAATATCATGGAGGTTGTCTTCATCCAATGGAGAAAATGTGTCTTGGATCATTCTATTTATCTCATCTTTTTCATTTGAATCAATAACGTCATCTTCATCCATAGGCTCATTAAGAACTTCATCTTCAATATTATGATATCCATGTTCATCACCTTGTAAAGTAGTATTTATACTATAATTATGTGGAAAATAGCTCTCTAGAGGTCGACATTTAGGGGGCATTGTCTTTATAATTACAAACAATGTAATAACATTAGCGTATAATATACAACACATAAATTTTAAATGATTAAACATTTTTTTAATACATGATCAGCACTATTACAAGAAGTACATTATCTAATGAATAACGTCTTACCAAGGGACGATATTCAAACCCCCCTTCACAATGCCCCTTCTCCTTACAATGTTTCTCAACACTTGTTCTTAAAATTCTTCTTGTTTGCAAACCCCTGCAATCATTGCAAGGGAAATAACACTTGCCATCGTCCTTCATCTCCATTGCTTCCTTAAACTCAACATACCTCTTATTATTTTCTTCCCAAGTATATTTCTTTGATATTCTAATAGCAAAGAAGAACCAAAAAAACTCAATCAATGTATAAGTAAATTAAATAGAATATATATATTAAAGGAGACAGAAAATTAAAGGACGTGACATGGAAAGTGACAAATATAACTAGTAAATCCAATTTGACTTTACTTCGACATGTTACATATCACAAACAATACCCCTCCTTTCCAAATTATTAAGGAATAAGTTAGTATGGCGGTCTATTCTTACCACCAACCACTATACTTTTTCGATATTTATTGATAAAATTTAAATCCCCCCCAACTGTTATGTTCTCCCAAGTTAGGAAACATGATTTCTCACAAGAACATGGGATCTCAATGATTAAACAAATTTTCACATAGGATATTACCACATGCTATCTTACCCCTCTATAAATAAGAAACTAAATAAATAAAACATTTCAAAAGCAATGATCTTGTTTCCCTAATTAGTTCATCTTCATCTTTTTTTAATCAAACGGTGATTAAGAGACAAATCCCGATGACATTATATTTACTCATTCGAAAAATATTAGTTCACTAACCACAAACCTCAATGAAAAACTAAAATTTTACAAATATTTTGAAATTACCTAAAACACCCATTAATCTAAGACAAACCCATTATTTCTCATGTATCATCCCTAACAAAATTATAAACTCTATCATGATACATTCAAATCAATATCTCCTAGTCATCCATCTCTTACCATGTTGGTATTGGATGTGATAGTATTGAGGAGAAAATGAATAGTTGACTCACTTTATGTATGACCCTACACATTAAAGGAGACAAATAATTTGAGACAAATAATTTAAAAATACTAACCTGGAAACCAAAGGAGATCAAAATTTTGATGTGCTAGATCAGTACCAGACTCTTGAACTCATAGATCAAACAATAAGCAGAAAAATTGTTGCAACTATAGTGAAAAATTTGATGAAATATGTCTTAAGAACATGTATTTATAGATCAATGATCGTGGTGGTTACAGTGAAAATGCACAATGGTCAAATTTCAACAATAAGAAAAAGTCAATGATCGTTACAGTAATGACCGTTGATTTGCAAATGATTAGAGATATGTTGCTAGAGCGACGAATGTGTGTCTTCATCGCAATAGAGATGAACATTCGTCACTATAGAGACAAACAATCATTTACGTCGCAATAGCGATGATTATCGGGGGCTAGAACAATTTCTTTCCACGAAAATTACCATTTTAACTTATTCATGGCAATATTTCAAGGAAATTTTGAGCCATATGTACTAGTCAACTATTGTTCCTATTACCCCTCAGAGGAAGTCACCTAGAAAAGGTCTTGGATATGATGATGTTGCTTCACTAAGTAGATCTGGCACTACTTTAACCATGCAAGTTTTATTTGTTGCAAGTGGAGTTTAGAATTAGTTTCCTAAAGAGAAACCTACTAACGATGGTGATGAAAATATTAACGAACTAGCTAGCTAATGAGGCTTCCCGTTTGCAGGCCTTTTTCAATGAGCTTCGTGAATAAGTTTCTCCTCTTCAAGAAGATAAAATCCACTTGTTTTATGGAAATCAAGATTTAAAATAAGCATATGATGCCTTGCTTCTACAACTGACATAGAAAGATGAGACTATTAAGGATCAACAAGATTATAAGCTGAGTTTTGAACTTGAGGAAAATCAACTATAGAAATCCAAGTAGAAGGATGTTGATGTTGAGATATAGGAATCACCTATTACATATTCTACCCTTGATAATATTGTTTGTAGCCCCGTTTTTTGTAAACTAGTTACACACAAATTTGAAAGCTTGATTGGGAAATAGTTGGGTGTATTTCCACCATAATATGAGATCTTAATGGAATGGTATGATTACTTGTTTTGGTTTTTGTGATGATGTAACTTATTATTGGTTGTATAATACTAGTTTTTTTCTTGTTAACTAAGGACTGACAGTGATGACCATATTATTATTTTTTTCATTTTCTAGTATTGTTGAAGATCAATAGAAAGGCGCTAGTATACTACTATGAATTGAAAGCCTATTTAAATATGGGTGTCCTTGACAAAGATGAAGCCTTAGATTTATAAAAATTGTGAGAGATTTGTGAAAATAAGGTAGTGTCCTTGGAAGAATCTCATAATCACCTTTGTGAATACATAGAATAATTGTAGACTCTTGTTGTTCAATTGTAGATAGAAAATGACATATTGAAGAAACAATTGGTGATAAACCATACCCAACTGGAGGATGAGGTTTCCCTATTCCAAACTCTTATATTGTGGTGAATAAATGAGAAATCCAGGAATATTTAGGTCCTAGAAAATACCATGGAAACCATTTCAATATTTAAACAAACTACTTATCTAATCAGGCTTCCCATTAGGAACGAATGGACAGGGTATTGTTGTTCCTATTACCCCTCAGATGAAGTCACCTAGAAAAGGTCTTGGATATGATGATGTTGTTTCACCAGGTAGATCTGACACTAATTTAACCATTGAAATTTTATTTGATGCAGGTGGATTTTAAACTCAGTTTCCTAAAGAGAAACCTACTAATGATTGTGATGAAAATATTAACGAAGTAGCTAGATAACGAGGCTTTCCATTTGCATGCCTTTGTCGATGAGATTCATGAATACGATGCCCCTCTTCAAACATATAACATCCAATTTTTTTTATGAATACAAATATTTAAAATAAGCGTATGATGCTTTGCTTCTATAACCGACAGAGAAGTATGATACTATTAATGATTAACAAGATTACAATCAAAGTATTGAAGTGGAGGACAATCAACTATAGAAATATGAGTAGAAAGATATTGATGTTGAGATATAGGACTCACATATTACTTATTCTACCCTTGATAATATTGTTTGTAGCCCATTTGTTTTTAAACCGGTTACACACAAATTTGAAATCTTGATTGGAAAATAGTTGGGTGTATTTCCACCATATTTTGAGATCTTATTGGAATAGTATGATTACTGTTTATGATGACATAATTTATTATTGCTTGTATAATGCTGGTTTTTTTCTTGTTAACTACAGACTAATGACCATCTTGTTATTTTTTATTTCCTAGTACTATTAAAGATCGATAGAAAGGCTCTAGTCTACTACCATAAATTACAATCCTATTTAAATATGGGTGTCCTTGATGAAGATGAATCCTTGGATTTACAGAAATTATGATAGATTTGTGAAAACAAGGTAGTGGCCTTGCAATAATCTCATAATTTCCTTTGTGAATACATAGAATAATTGTAGAATCTTGTTGTTCAATTGCAAACAAGAAATGACATATTGAAGAAACAATTGGTGATAACCCATACCCAGTTGGACGATGAGACTTCCCTATTCCAAAATTCTATCTTGAGGCGAATGGATGAGAGATCCATGAATATTTATGTCCAAGGATTAACAAGATTACAAGCATAGTCTTGAACTAGAGGACAATCAACTATAGAAATATGAGTAGAAGGTTGTTGATGTTGAGAAATGGGACTCACTTATTACTTATTATACCCTTGATAATATTGTTTGTAGCTCAGTTGTTTGTAAACGATCCAATTGTAAGAAGGATGTTGATGATTTTAATGTTTCATCTCGTGTTTTATTGGATAAAAATGATGCTATTTTTCCTATATTTTAGAAACAAAATATAGGAACTGGGTCTCAACTATTGAACAAGATGGGATATACTGGAAGTGGGATTGGAAAGAGTGGACAAGGTATTGTTGTTCCTTTTACCCCTCAGATGACATCACCTAGAAATGGTCTTGAATGTGATTATTTTGCTTCATTGGGTATATTTGGGACTACTTTAACCATGCAAGTTTTATTTGTTGCGGGTGGAGTTTAGACTCAGTTTCCTAAAGAAAAAACTATTTTCCAAAACATTTTGGATGAATTTCGGGACAAGATAAATCTCATTAAGGATTTGGAGGTAAAGGCTAAGGAATTTTCTCATGCAGAAAATGTTGTCTTGAAAGAGAATATGTATACATTCAAGGATGATAATACCTAGCTAGCTAATGAGGCTTCCCATTTGTAGGCCTTTGTCGATGAGCTTCATGAATAAGTTGCTCCTCTTCAAGAAAATAACATCCACTTGTTTTATGAATATCAAGCTTTAAACTAAGCATATGATTCCTTTCTTCTACAACCGATAGAGAAATATTAGACTATTAAGGATTAACAAGATTACAAGCAGAGTCTTGAACTGGAGGACAATCAACTATAGAAATCCGAGTAGAAGGTTGTTGATGTTGAGATATAGGACTCACCTATTATCTATTCTACCCTTGATAACATTGTTTGTATCCCAGTTGTTTGTAAACAATATGATTGTAAGAAGAATGTTAACTGTTAATGTCTCGTCTCATGTTTTATTGGCTACTAATGATGTTATTTCTCCATATTTGAGAAACAAACTATAGGTATTGGGTATCAACTATTGAATAAGATGGTACATACCGGAGGGGGGATTGGAAAGAATGGACAGGGTACTATTGTTCCTATTACCCTTAATATGAAGTCACCTAGAAAATGTCTTGGATATGAAGATGTTGCTTCACCTTGTACATCTGTCACTACTTTAACCATGTAATTTTAATTTGTTGCAGGTGGAGTTTAGACTCGGTTTCGTAAAGAAAAAACTACTAATGGTTGTGATGAAAAGATTAATAAACTAGCTATTTCTAACATGCCAGAATTTAAGAATGTTATTGAACCCTCGCTTGACCATACTGTCTATTTAGATTATGTAGCCTAACTTAGGAACCTTAATTAATTATTTGGGTCCACTAGTACCATTGGGTCCACTTAGCCTAATGGGGCCACATGTACCAGTTACTAGAGTTTGGGAAACACTGATAGAGGTTAACTGGAACTTACTGCATGTGCATGCATCAGTTTGGGCACCTCCTAGACCATTCCCTACATTTTAGGAGCCACTAGGAGTCCCTGCACCAACCTTAGTCAGTTAGTTGGATTTGGAACTAGTCTGTCTTAGTTAGCTACTAGTTAATTTCAGTTAGATCATAATCAGTTAGATAGCACTATTTATGCATGGTTGCATGTGGAGTAGGCACCTTTTCCCACCTACCACAATCATTTGCACTGAGTTAACTAGTTATTACTAATTGTATGAGTTGGTTAGACATCTGGGAGTTGATCTGTTGGACTCCGATATTGATTGAGACACCATGAGTTAGCTAGTCAGTTAGGTATAATCAGATCCAATTGGTAGATTTGAATTTCTCTATAATGCATTCAAAATATTCCTTTATGTAAACTATTCTAACATGAGATTTCATTAATGAAAATGATACTGTAATTATCTGAGCTACACTCATGTGTTTCCTGTGTGGTTTGTTTTATTAAGTTTGTAGCTTCCTTCTCCTTTTACTACAATCATAATTCAAAACTAATTGCTTGAAGATATAAATGGCACAACGATTCTAATATGGTATCAGAGCCTTCTCAGGAAGGATTCATGTTTGTTTCTCTCCATTGAACATCAGAAGCAATTGGGTTTCCGCAGAAGTCCCCAATGATGATTTTCTTCCTCTGAATTTATTCAGAGTGGCGGAGAGGGTGTGAAGGACCCTAAAAATATGTTCATGTCAAGACAAAAAGAACGATTCTAACATAGTTCAAATGTTTTAGTGTTTTGTAGTGAAAATCTACAGGTGCTACGTAGCTTGTGTGAAGTTTTGTGATCTTTCAGTCGGAGAATTATGGATTCTCAATATCCTACACCATAGATCCTTACAAATTCCAATTATCTTGATTGGAGGATTGATATGCAACTGGACTTGCACAACCATGGATACCTCAGGATAAAACTTGGAAGGGAGGTTGAGCCCCATCATCTAGTTGAAAAGAACAAGTTTCTGAACCGTTGTGATGAAGCTTTTGGTTATATATGCACTCATATATCTAGAGATATCCTCTTCCACCTTGAAGGTTTGAGGACACCCAGAGAATCCTGGGAGAAGCTTGAGAACTTGTTTGGAAAACAAGATGAGCTTCGGGGACACCTCCTGGAGAATGAGCTGGTAGCATTACATCCCAACAATTTTGAGACTATTGAGAAATTATTTACTAAATTCAAGTCTCTTGCACTCCAATGCAGACAGTGTGGAGTAGACAGGAAGGATGAGAAAAATGTGCTCTCCATTATCAGAAAACTTGGGGCTGAGTATTCTGTATTTGTTTCTATATTTAATTCAAAGTGGGAAAGCTTCCCCAATTGAAAAATTCCTTCACTAGATTCCTTTTCCGAGTCCTTAATCAAGGAGAAAGAGAGGTTGATTCGAATGGGAGTCATCAAGTCCTTCAAATATCAGGATCTCCTAGTTACTGACTATAGCAAAATGCAAGCCAAAGGGAAACCAACGAAGAAGGATCCTAAAGCAACTGACTCGAAGCCTAAACAGAATCAGCAGACTTCCTAAGGAGCCTCCCGTTCTAAGAAAAAGAAGAAGTTCGAAAAGAAGTTATGTCCCTATTGTGAAAAGGGTTACCATCTTGAAGATTTTTGTATGAAGAAGCAGATTGATCAAATGTCCGCTCTTCTCAAGTAGCATAACATTTCTCTCCCACAAGGAGCAAAGAATCCTGATGAAAAACCACAAACAGAAGATGATGAAAGATGCCATGCTTTGAAAGCTAGCCTTACATAGTCTATAGCACACATAATTGATTCTAGAGCTTCCAACCATGTGGTTGCTTCCAAATAATCCTTCTCTTACCTCACACTGTCAAAGGGGCCTAATATTCACATCGGAGATGATTCCCAGATTCCAGTAGAAGGAAGGGGCTCAATCAGAGCAAAGCATGGTGAGTTCAAGAATATCCTTTATGTGCCCTCCCTTGCTGCTAACATGTTGTATATTTATCAGATGGCTCATACAGGCTCTCCCAAGAGAGTTACATTCAATTTAGAAACAATTGAGATTATAGAAAAAGCCACTAGATAGCTTATAGCGAAAGGTATTGCAAATCACTCTACCAAAGCTTATGAGTTCTCACATTTCTTACATGTGTCTCCTACTACAACTTTATTGTCTCATGCTAACAACACCAGAAATATTTTGCATGAGATATTTTTCCATCTCAATTTCAAATATCTGCAGCAACTCCACAATGATAAAATGGTTGAAGGTTTGCCCTCCATCCAAACTTCCAATGGAGTATGTGTTGGTTTCTTGGTAGGTAAGCATCCAGAAAAGAAGTATGATGTTGGGAAGGCACATAGAGATGCCTCTATACTTTATTTTATACATAGTGGTGTAGTTGGACCTATGCCCACAAAATCCATTAATGGTTTCAGGTACTTCCTCACCTTCATTGATGATTGTTCTAGGTATTGCTGGATCTACTTCATGAAACAAAAATCACAAGTTTTTGAGACTTTCAAAGTTTTTAAGGATATGGTTGAGAACAGTTTCAATAAGAAGATCAAGTCAATAAGATATGACAAAGGAGGAGAGTACATCAAAGGATACTTCCATAGTTTCTATGAGTCAGAGGGGATTCAAATGGAACACTTAGTTCCATACACACCACAACTGTCACATGCCCCAATTTTGCAAAAATAATATTATCATATTTGATTTTATTTCAAGACAATATGTTAAATTTTATGCTAAGTTGTAATTGATGACTCAACAGAGTCAAGGATGTTGAATGTAATTATGAATATTTTAATTATAAATAAATAAAAGTGGAGACAATAGCTTGGGAGAGCTGTTAAAAAGAGTGTTTACTGGTTAAGTTGGTGGAGGAGACTGGGTGGAGAGAAAATAGATAAGTGGAAGCATCCTCAAACACTTCTAATGTTGCATGTGGCAACCTCCCTACATTTGGGGTCATGATCCCCCAAGAAAGTGGGATCAAAGCAGGTGGCTCAATTAATGACAACTAACCCAAAAAGAACTAGGCAATCTTAATAAAAATGCCCATTGAAGAGAGCTGAGGTTGCTCGTTCCAAGAAGAGAATCATTCAGGTGAATGTACTTCAAAGGATTTCATTGGGAAGGGAATTTGTGGAAGGTGTTTGAGGGATAAACTGCAGAAAGTGATCTAGTGCAGCTATTCAGCTGAAGGATCTTGCTGCTAAGTGCAGAGTTAGTACTAAGTCATTGGACTAGTATTTTGTTTCTTGCTCCACATGTTCTCAGCCAAGGAGACCAGGAACAGGCTCAAGGGTCCTGAGAAGATGTTGTTTAGCACTCTCCAGGAGTTGGTAGGGAGGAACGGCCTCCCAACACTGTTGTCATCCAGCTTTAAATAGGTTCTACAGTCTTTTATTTACTGTGTTAAAATTTTATATCTGAGAATGAATGATTAACGATTGATTACATGTTTTGTAGCGAACTGATAGAGCTTGTAACCCTTTAGTTATTTGAATATTGAATCTGTAATTGATGAAAAATATCCTAACCCGTGTTTTTCCCCATCTGGAATGGACCAGACCGCACTCTAGCACAGGCAGTATATTTTAAAATAAATGAAGGATATGATAGAAATCTGGATTTAATAGAGTTATTTTGTATTTCAGAACAATGGAATAATTTATTTCTGTATATAGTTGTTTTCAGGAAAGAATATTAATCTGTCTAGTTAAGTTTATTGTTCAAACCATATTATTGTAATAAGAATGCTAGCAAAGAAGTATTCATAATACTTTACAGACAGCAGGTTTATTTATTTTAACAAGTTGTTACAGTAAATAGGTTATTGTTCTTATTCAAAACTGTATTTTGTAAAATGATACTATTAACCTGTAACATAGGTAAAATAATTAACTTAGATAAAGCACTCATTTATTTCTATGAAGAAAAAACCAAGTTGTTTTACATAGTTTATTTTATTGTTCATACTGCTTAACTATATCTACAAATGTTCACATTTCAAGTAGAGTAATACTAGCATAGTTATTTTTGTAAATAAATTAACTACAGCAATTATAATATTGTAACAAGGAAATAATAACAAAACCTATCTATGTACTTATTTAAATAAAATAGACTGAATGCAATGGTAAATAACATTTAATAAATATTATTTATAAATGAACTAATTCATTTAAATAAACTAAACAAAGATTAATTATAAAAGAAAGTACATGATCGAAACCCTCATAGTATTAACATTGTAATTCATAGTAATAACATTGTAATTAATAATCAAATAAGCAATAATCCAAGGATTTGGATTATTTAGTATTCTGAACCTTAAAACTATAAAATATTATTACAGTCCTGTAAGGACAGAGAAAGATAACAATGGAATTATAACAACTATATACCTGTAACAAACAATTAACTTAACATTTATTACTGAACAAAAACCTACATAATAATTTAAAGAAATTATTTTATACACAGGTCACCAACAGGATTAACCCTTGCTCGAATATCTAAGCTTATAAACAAATTATTATAATAGGAAGAAATAACAGAATAGGTTATAATAATACACTTTAATGCAAGATAAATTTAAACAGTAAAGATTTCTTTACACAGTCGAATAAGGGTAAGAACCATAGTATACAAAATTACATTAAGAGAATAGAAATAACTGAGTTCGAGCTCAAGAGAATTAATCTCTATGCTTTAAGTTTAAACAGAGAATGGCTTGACAGGCCGCAAGATCTATTTACGTAACTATACACAAAAACAATTAAAACAAAATTTACAAGTCACGGCATAAGCCGGAGAACCCTGCTAACAACAAGGGTTTAGCAAAAACTAAACAAGTAAGCTGAGGAACAGTAACCCATGAAGGGTCACTTGCAGGCCATAACTTCCAACAGAAAACTGTTCCATAAGAATTGAACAAGCATGGATTTCCATGGGTTAACCAGGGCTTACCCGTAACCAAGGAGTCGGCCTTACTCGATTGTACCAGCTGCAAAGAGAGGTATGAACCGTTACCTACAAGGAGAAGAACCCATGACATTAAAATATGCTTCATACTATAGCTGATTTAAGGGTAAGTTTTAAGAATTGTTTAAAAGAAATTTCATATCTGGAAGTGAAGGTAATGTAGCCACTGAGAAACAGTAGCACCGCCACCAGCGAGACAGAGAGCCAACCCTTCATTTTTCCTATGACAGAGATGGTTTAAACGCATTCACAAGCCACTGCTAGCAGCATCAAGAAGAAGGTTGAGCAATGGCCAAGCAAGAAGCAGACGATAAAGCTGGAACTGTCACCACAATGCGAAACATGAGAAACACGCTCTTGAAAACCTATGACGAAGACAAAGCTTTTACAGAAGCAAGTAACTCCTTAAAACTATTCCTACAGGCAGGCTGTGGAGGAACGAACAAAAAGCCACTCACAGGCCAGGCCGTAAGCTTTAAGTCACGGCCCTCAACAAACTCTTGCCAGGGTAAACTCACAGTGCAAACAAGAGTTCGAGAACGAAGAAGATAAACTGAACATTGTAAACCAGGACGTGGAGCTCGTTAAATTCACAGTAGGGTAAGCATGGTGGCCATGGAAACAGTTGCAAAGCGGCCCGAAGGCCCGAAATCCACGGAGGAGAATGACAAAGAATAGGGTTACACAAACTCTTATACTTCCAACACTTGGCCAAGAATAAAACACGTGGTCACTTAGATTTTTAACCATGTAGTGGGTTGACGCTATAGTTCCTGGATGCAAATGATTTACAATGATTTAAAATATAATTCTATGAACATTCATATAAGTATTTTAATCATTCAAATGTTCCATGTTATTATAGATGTCAACCTACGGTTTCATGGGCATAAACCATGAACCCTTGGATCATTGACAAGGTTATCATATAGTCATCATATAGATTAGAACGATGGTGATTTCAAAGCCTATATTTTTAATTACAAAACCTTACACATAAACCAATCAATGGAGTGGTCTAACGCCTCATCCCTTTTCCATATCAAGTTATAATGTGAACTTTATAATTAATATGTTTATTCATATTAAACTTTTCGTTGACCATGAAATCGATGCAACCTTATAACCTATATTCTTGATCAAAGTATTTTATGCATGGAAGCTTTAGTTCATCACTAACTATTTATCCATTTATTCATAGCATCGATATTATAGTTATAAATGTTGATAAGTCTTGTGCTATCGTAACTATGTTTATGAAGAAATCTTATGATACTTTGGGAGATACCAATTAAAAGGCTATTTCATCACCTAGCCAAACTATGATATTTAATAAAGTATTCCTAATACACTTTGCATAGCTAATCTTGTTGCCACCCTTTTATGTTGTGACTTTATAATTTTATACAACATAGTTTTAAATAGAATCATGAACTTTATAAATCTTATTTGTTTATAACCAGAATTATGGGTAAACATGGATGTATTATAAACAAGATAGTTTATGTGTGTATTGGTGAGTATCATAGAAAACCATAGTTTTCAGTGGGTGGCAAATACTTGGATGTTGGCTATGAATCCTTTACATGGCTCGGATCAACAAAGTTTAATAGCTTTTGGTTATTTACTCAACCATGACAAGTACTATTAGTTTCACCATGTTTTTTTTTATTAGTAACATAATTTTTAGAACTATATAGTGCTTGCATGAGGTAATAAATCAATATCTCTTAAATACTTTGACCTAAGTTAATTGTTGTGGTTAGTAGCTTAATTTAAGAGAAGTATTATAAAAAAATAGGAAACTGAAGTGGAACAATCCCACTAGATTCTAAGTCCTTAGGACTTTATGTTTCACTGTAATGTTTAGAACCTTACAGGCAGTAATCTTCATTACAGAAGATGAATAACAAGCAGTTGGTTATACTGTTATTATAAGTTGATAATGTATATCACTGTTAGAACAATCATTATAGCATTACAGGTTATGCACTCTAAGAGAAAATAACTTACAACAAAGATCACAAGTTGTGAACCAGGGAAAGTAATTATTGTTGCTATTTACATTTAAGAAAGAAACTCTTCTACATGTATTTCATTGACAAGAATAATTGAAGGAAACAAAACTACTTGTTTTACCTCATAGAAGTAGCTTGATATGTAATAGCTTATTTACTAAGCTATTTAATTTTGCAAATAGAAATATAGCTAGATGCTTTATGGAATTAAAGGCGTTACTCAGTCATTCATACTTGTAAAACATGTAAGAACAAGTAAGCTTTCTGCGTTAGCTTAAACGCTAAGTAGGCCCTGGAATCCAAAGACAATTCCACCTACTTGTCGAAAATTAAAACTCATCAGCAAACTGAAAGAGGAATTATTGCACAAGTTAAACCTAACCTTGTATCAAAAAGTAGAATGCTAAGTTACTTAATTAAGATTATGTATTAACTAATCTGGTAACTATTTCTTTTATAGATAACTGTTAGCTGTTAGCAAACCCCATTCTCAACATTTTATGTATTTTCAAAAATTTTAATTTTTTGTGAAAATTTGGGGTTTTGACATGTGGTATCAGAGCACAAGGTTCAAACACTAGGCCTTTATGAAGCCCGACTAGCTTTTAGGAAACAGTAAACTAAATTATTATGCTGACATATCTTTCTTTTAAATGTTATTCAACAAAGAATTGTTTTCTGAAGTTTAACAGACATGTATGGAAAGGCTGGAAGATTATGCAGAGGAGGAATATCCAGTTACTAAAACAGGAAATCTACCAAGAGATCATATACCAGAGGACTTAACTACCAATTCCTCAGAATTGTTACGAACTTTAAAAGACTTAAAAACTTAAATGGAGTCTGTAAAGCGAGAAAATGAAAGAATTCTGAGGGCTCAAGATGAGCTGAATTAGATTCTAACTGAAAAGTTTCAAACTGAGGGTAGGGATAGAAGAACAGAATCAGAAGATACCAGTCATCAATGTAAATCTAAAAAGATGAAACATACTAAAAATGAAATTAGTTCGTCTTCTGAAGTGTTTGGTGAACAACGAAATTACCATTCTACTAGTGACAGTAGTGATGATAATCAGTACACTAAAAAGAGGAAATACAAAACTTATGAGGAAATTTCTAGGGAATTCAAAAAGATAAAACCACCAATATTTAATGGAGAGACTGAGAAGGGGGATTAATTTGAATCCTGGTTATCTGGGATGAAGAAGTACTTCCAAATATATAACTATTCTAACTAGTTAAAGGCTAGAATGGCTATTTATAACCTCTCAGGGAAGGATGACATTTGGTTGCAGGACTTGAAAAGAGTTAGGGGCATAAAAGAGAAAAATGTAAATTGGAGTACCTTTAAGAGGTATTTCAAAAAGAAATTTATGTTTGAGTAATATTATGAGGAAAGAGCAAAGGAATTTTATAAGCTGAAGTTAGGATCAATGACAATGAAGGATCTGAACAGCAAGTTCTTAAGTCTACTTAGGTATGTACCATACCTTGTAGATGAGAAACCAAAGGTACAATGATTACTTAGTTGTTTACCTTATCATATTAAATATATAATTGAATATGATAACCCAAATACCTTGGAAGAAGATATGAGAAAAGATAACTTATGTTTTGAGCAGAATCAGAAGAAAAAAATCTTGGCCAACTGGAAAGCTAAGAAAAATAATAATCAATTTGAACAAAAGAAGAAGGATTTTGTGCCTGGTAGAAATTATAAGAACAATAAGGCCAAAAATTATCCTAATTACAAGAACTTCCAAGGAAATAAGAAAAATACACCCAACAACTAGAATAATTCTAAAGGTAAGGAATTTGCAAATAATCATGGAAATTTTACCAAGAGCTTTGAGCGCAAAGAGCCTATCAAGTGCTGGGAGTGTAATGGCCCACACTATGCTTCAGTCTGTCCAAATCGAAAGAAGACTGGTAACAACATACATACCATACAGGAGAAGATGACTGTTGGGGAACTAGTGAGGATCATGCCCAGAATTAACGCAGCTTTGGAGAATCGACAAGCTAAATATAAGACTTCCATGGTGGAAGTAGAAGGTATGATAAATCAGACCCCTGTAACTATTTTGATTGATCCAGGATCTAGTCTCGGTTATATTGCACCTCAAATAGTAGAAAAATGTAAGTTATCTATTGAAAAATTTGAGAATGCATGGTTAGTTCAGTTAGCCACTGGTGCTAAAAGAAAGGTAACTTGTTTTGTTAAAGAATGTACAATAGTTATGGATAATTTTGAAACTGTTGTCAAGCTTAATGTTTTGCCTCTTGGTTCTTATGATTTGCTGATTGGTATGGACTGGTTAGACAACATAGAGTAATTCTAAACTATTATGATAAAACTTTCACATGCTTAAACAGTGATGAAAAACCAATAAGTGTTAAAGGAATCCCTATAAAAACCACCATAAGGTATATTTCTGCCCTATAGCTTAAGAGAGTTGTTGGAAATGGATGTAAAGCTTATGCAGTAACAATAACTTATGAGGAAAGTTTAATTAAAACAGATAAGCTAAAAGTGGAAGACATACCAGTCTAAAGATAATATGTTGATGTATTCCCATAAGAGATTCTGGGATTACCTCTGAAAAGGGAATTGGATTTCACCATTGAGCTGGTACCGGGTGCAGTACCTAGCTCAAAGTACCCTTATCAAATGAACATACTCAAACTTAATGAATTAAAATCTCAATTAAAAGAATTAATTGATAAAAAGTATATTCGACCAAGTGTGTCTCCCTGGGGGGCACCTGTCATCTTTGTTAAGAAGAAGGACGGAACCATGCAACTTTGCATAGATTACCGTCAGTTAAATAAGATGACCATCAAAAATAGATATCTGTTGCTCCACATATATGATCTGTTTGATCAACTACGTGGAGCCACGGTGTTTTCAAAAATAGATTTAAGATCTGGATATCATCAAGTAAGGATTAAAGATGAAGACATCTTTAAGACAACTTTCATAACTAGATATGGTCATTACAAATTTGTCATAATGCCATTCGGTCTTACCAATGCCCTAGCTATCTTCATGTGTTTAATGAACAATGTTATGCATAAGTATTTAGATAAGTTTGTGGTCGTATTTATCGATGACATTCTAATCTATTCAAAAACTGAAGAAGAACATAAAGAACATCTAAAAATTGTTTTGCAAGAGTTGCGATATCATCAACTCTTCGCAAAGTTTAGTAAATGTGATTTCTTCAAGGATAAGATTCAGTATTTAGGTCATGTGGTGACCAAGGAAGGAATTTCCGTAGATCCTAAAAAGATAAGGGCAATCGAAGATTGGCTGGTTCCTAAGGATGTGATGGATGTTCGATCTTTTATGGGCATTACCGGTTACTACCGGAGGTTCATTGAAGGTTTTTCGAGGATAGCAAATCCGATAACTTCCTTGCAGAAGAAGGGAAAGAAGTTCGACTGGAATCAGAAATGTGAAGAAAGCTTTAAAAAGTTAAAAACTTTATTAACCTGCACACCTTTTTTAAGAATAGCTGATCCTAATAAAGAATTTGTAGTGTGCACTGACACCTGCAATGATGGCTTAGGCGGTGTTTTGACTCAAGAAGGGCATGTTATTGCCTATGAGTCTAGAAAGTTAAAAGTTCACAAAAAGAATTATGCAACATAAGATCTGGAATTAGCAGTTGTAATACACGCCCTAAAAATGTGGCGACATCATCTAATTGGCAAAAAATTTATTTTAATGACTGATAATAAAGGATTGAAGTATCTGTTAGATCATCCTAATCTAAATGCCAGACAAGCTAGGTGGTTATATTTCTTAAGTGAATATGATATTGAAATTCAGCATATAAAAGGTAAATAAAATAAGTTGATGATGCATTAAGTAAAAATGCAAGGCTGAATTTTGCAGCAGCTATCAGCACCTATGTTTCAGATTTGGATGAACAGCTTAAAGAAGGAATAGAACAAGATGAAATTTAACAGAGTTTGCAAGCTAAAGCTAAAGAAAATCCAACAGAAAATTTAAGTAAAGGTTACAGTTTAAATGAAAAGGAATTTTTACTGTATAAAGATAGAATGTATGTACCTAACGTACCTAAAGTTAAGCTGTTAATTCTAGATGAAATTCATAAAACTCCATATTCAAGTCATCCAGGTTATCAAAAGACTATAACCATGTTAAGAAAAGAGTATTTCTAGCCAAATATGAAAATTGAAGTAGCAAAATATATTACTAGGTGTTTTGAATGTCAACAGGTAAAAACTAAACATCAACACCCAGCTGGTTTGCTTCAGCCTTTACCCATCCCAAGCTGGAAATGGGAGATAATTAGTCTAGATTTTATTACCGGGATGCCTAGAAATCAAAATCAGAATGATTCTATCATGGTAGTAGTTGATAAGTTAAGCAAAGTAGCTCACTTTATACCTATTAAAACTACTTATAAATCTGCAAACATAGCTGATATTTTTCTAAAACAAATTTTATGATTGCATGGAGTACCAAAAGTCATAATCTCAGATAGAGATCCTAAGTTTATAGGAAACTTTTGGAATTCTTTGTTTAAAGGGTTAAACACTACATTAAATCTCAATACTTATTTCCATCCTCAAACAGATGGACAAACTGAAAGGGTAAACCAGGTACTGGAAGATCTATTAAGAATGTATGTGAAAGATCATCCAGGTAAATGGGAGGATTATTTACATTTGGTAGAATTTGCTTATAATAATAATTATCAAACATCAGCCAAATTTAGTCCGTTTGAAATTTTATATGGATAGAAATGTAATACTCCTATCTCTTGGAGTAATCCAGTGGATAGATTGGTATTAGGTCCATAACTGTTAAAAGAAATGGAATAAATTGTAAAACAACTGTAAGGAAATCTAAAAGTGGCACAGAATCGGCAGAAAAGTCAAGCATACTTAAAAATAACTCCAAAGGAGTTTCAGGTAGGTGAACATGTGTTCATCAAGGTAAGACCCAAAAAGAGCTCTCTGAGACTGGAGAGTTGTGCAAAATTGGCACCTCGTTATTGTGTTCCATTTGAAATTTTGTCTAGGATTGGACAAGTAGCTTATCAATTAGCATTACCACCCAATCTAAGAGTACATAATGTTTTCCACATTTCTGTATTAAAGAAATATGTTCATGATGCTACTCATGTTGTTAATTGGAATGATGTACAGGTGGAACCAGAAAGATATTTTCTGGTGGAACCGGACTATATCTTCGAGCGGAGGGAGATCACACTTCGAAACCCCACCATTGGACAGGTGAAGGTGCAATGGAAGTACCTTAGTCCAGAAGAAGCCATCTAGGAATTGGGAAGTAAAATGTGAGATGCATATCCAATTTTGTTCCAGGGAAATTCTGAGGATGAAGAATAAATAACATCGAGGATGATGTTATATTCTAAGGGGGTGTGTATGTCACATGCCCCAATTTTGAAAAAATAATATTATCATATTTGATTTTATTTCAATACAATATGTTAAATTTTACGCTAAGTTGTAATTGATGACTCAGCAAAGTCAAGGATGTTGAATGTAATTATGAATATTTTAATTATAAATAAATAAAAGTGCAGACAACAGCTTGGGAGAGCTGTTAAAAAGAGTGTTTAATGGTCAAGTTGGTGGAGGAGACTGGGTGGAGAGAAAATAGACAAGTGGCAGCATCCTCAAACACTTCTAATGTTGCAGGTGGAAACCTCCCTACATTTGGGGTCATGATCCCCCAAGAAAGTGGGATCAGAGCAGGTGGCTCAATTAATGACAACTAACCCAAAAAGACCTAGGCAATCTTAATAAAAATGCCCATTGAAGAGAGCTGAGGCTGCTCATTCCAAGAAGAGAATCATTCAGGTGAATGTACTTCAAAGGATTTCATTGGGAAGGGAATTTTTGGAAGGTGTTTGAGGGGTGAACTGGAGAAAGTGATCTAGTGTAGCTATTCAGCTGAAGGATCTTGCTGCTGAGTGTAAAGTGAGTACTGAGTCATTGGACTAGTATTTTGTTGCTTTCTCCACCAGTTCTCAGCCAAGGAGACCAGAAACAGGCTTGGGGGTCCTAAGAAGATGATGTTTGAGCGCTCTCCAGGAGTTGGTAGGGAGGAACGGCCTCCCAATGCTATTGTCATCCAGCTTTAAACAGGTTCTACATTCTTTTATTTACTGTGTTAAAAGTTTATATCTGAGAATGAATGATTCATGAATGATTACATGTTTTGTAGTGAACTGATAGAGCTTGTAACCCTTTAGTTATTTGAATATTGAATTTGTAATTGATGAAAATAATCCTAACCTGTGTTTTTCCCCGTCTAGAATGGACCAGGCCGTACTCTAGCATAGGCAGTATATTTTAAAATAGATGAAGGATATGATAGAAATCTGGATTGAATAGAGTCATTTGTATTTCAGAACAATGGAATAATTTATTTCTGTGTATATTTGTTTTCAGGAAAGAATATTAATCTATCTAGTTAATTTTATTGTTCAAACCAGACTATTGTAATAATAATGCTAGCAAAGAAGTATTCATAATACTTTACAGACAGCAGGTTTATTTCTTTTAACAAGTTGTTACAGTAAATAGGTTATTGTTCTTATTCAAAACTGTATTTTGTAAAATGATACTATTAACCTGTAACATAGGTAAAAGAATTAACTTAGATAAAGCACTCATTTATTTCTGTGAAGAAAGAACCAAGTTGTTTTACATAGTTTATTTTATTGTTCATACTGCTTAACTATATCTACAAATGTTCACATTTCAAGTAGGGTAATACTAGCATAGTTATTTTTATAAATAAATTAACTACAGCAATTATAATATTGTAACAAGGAAACAATAACAAAACCTATCTATGTACTTATTTAAATAAAATAGACTGAATGCAATGGTAAATAACATTTAATAAATATTATTTATAAATGAACTAATTCATTTAAATAAACTAAACAAAGATTAATTATAAAAGAAAGTACAGGGTCGAAACCCTCATAGTATTAACATTGTAATTCATAGTATTAACATTGTAATTCATAGTAATAACATTGTAATTAATAATCATATAAGCAATAATCCAAGGATTTGGATTATTTAGTATTCTGGACCTTAAAACCATAAAATATTATTACAGTCTTGTAAGGACAGAGAAAGATAACAATGGAATTATAACAACTATATACTTGTAACAAACAATTAACTTAACATTTATTATTGAACAAAAACCTACAGAATAATTTAAAGAAATTATTCTATACACAGGTCACCAATAGGATTAACTCTTGCTCGAATATCCAAGCTTATAAACAAATTATTATAATAGGAAGAAATAACAGAATAGGTTATAATAATACATTTTAATGCAAGATAAATTTAAACAGCAAAGATTTCTTTACACGGTCGAATAAGGGTAAGAACCCTAGTATACAAAATTACATTAAGAGCATAGAAATAACTGAGTTCAAGCTCAAGAGAGTTAATCTCTATGCTTTAAGTTTAAACATAAAATGGCTTGAAAGGCCACAAGATCTATTTACGTAACTGTACACAAAAACAAGTAAAACAAAATTTACAAGTCACGGCTTAAGCCGGAGAACCCTGCTAACAGCAAGGGTTTTGCAAAAACTAAACAAGTAAACCGAGGAATAGTAACCCATGAAGGGCCACTTGCAAGCCATAACTTCCAACCGAAAATTGTTCCATAAGAACTAAACAAGCATGGATTGACATGGGTTAACCAGGGCTTACCCGTAACTAGGGAGCCGGCCTTACTCGATTGTACCAGCTGCAAAGAGAGGTATGAACCGTTACCTGCAAGGAGAAGAACCCAAGACATTAAAATATTCTTCATACTATAACTGATTTAGGGGTAAGCTTTAAGAACTGTTTAAAAGAAATTTCATACCTGGAAGTGAAGGTAATGTAGCCACCGAGAAATAGTAGCACCGCCACCAGTGAGACAGACAGCCAACCCTTCATTTTTCCTGTGACATAGATGGTTTAAATGCATGCACAGGCCACTGCTAGCAGCAGCAAGAATAAGGTTGAGCAATGGCCAACCAAGAAGTGGATGGTAAAGCTGGAATTGTCACCACAATGCGAAGCATGAGAACCACACTCTCGAAACCCTATGACGAAGACAAAGTTGTCACAGAAGCAAGTAACTCCTTAAAACTATCCCTACAAGCAGGCCATGGAGAAACAAACCAAAAGCCACTCACAGGCCAGGCCGTAAGCTTTAATTCACGGCCCTCAACAAACTCTTACCAGGGTAAACTCACAGTGCAAACAAGAGTTCAAGAATGAAGAAGATAAATTGAACATTGTAAACCAGGACGCGGAGCTCATTAAATTCACAGTAGGGTAAGCATGGCGGCCATGGAAACAGTTGCAGAGCGGCCCGAAGGCCTGAAATCCACGGAGGAGAATGACAAAGAATAGGGTTACACAATCTCTTATACTTCCAACACTTGGCCGAGAAGAAAACACTTGGTCACTTAGATTTTTAACCATGCAGTGGGTTGACGCTATAGTTCCTGCATGCAAATGATTTACAATGATTTAAAATATAATTCTATGAACATTCATATAAGTATTTTAATCATTCAAATGTTCCACATTATTATAGATGTCAACCTACGGTTGCATGGGCATAAACCATGAACCCTCAGATCATTGACAAGGTTATCATATAGTCATCATATAGTTCAGAACGATGGTGATTTCAAAGCCTATATATATAAATACAAAACCTTACACATAAACCAATCGATGGAGTGGTCTAACGCCTTATCCCTTTTCCATATCAAGTTATAATGTGAACTTTATAATTAATATGTTTATTCATATTAAGCTTTAGTTCATCACTAACTGTTTATCCATTTATTCATAGCATCGATATTATAGTTATAAATGTTGATAAGCCTTGTGCTATCGTAACTATGTTTATGAAGAAATCTTATGATACTTTGGGAGATACCAATTAAAAGGCTATTTCATCACCTAGCCAAACTATGATATTTAATAAAGTATTCCTAATAGACTTTGCATAGCTAATCTTGTTGCCACCAGCTTTTATGTTGTGACTTTATAATTTTATACAACATAGTTTTAAATAGAATCATGAACTTTATAAATCTTATTTGTTTATAACCAGAATTACAGGTAAACATGGATGTATTATAAACAAGATAGTTTATGTGTGTATTGGTGAGTATCATAGAAAACCATAGTTTTCAGTGGGTGGCAAATACTAGGATGTTGGCTATGAATCCTTTACATAGCTCAGATCAACGAAGTTTAATAGATTTTGGTTATTTACTCAACCACGACAAGTACTATTAGTTTCACCATGTTTTTTTTTATTAATAACATAATTTTTAGAACTATCTAGTGCTTGCATGAGGTAATAAATCAATCTCTCTTAAATACTTTGACCTAAGTTAACTGTTGTGGTTAGTAGCTTAATTCAAGAGAAGTATTATAAAAAAAAATAGGAAACCAAGGTGGAACAATCCCACTAGATTCTAAGTCCTTAGGACTTTATGTTTCACTGTAATGTTTAGAACCTTATAGGCAGTTAACTTCATTATAGAAGATGAATAACAAGCAGTTGGTTATACTGTTATTATAAGTTGATAATGTATATTACTGTTAGAACAATCATTATAGCATTACAGGTTATGCACTCTAAGTGAAAATAACTTACAACAAAGATCACAAGTTGTGAACCAGGGAAAGTAATTACTGTTGCTATTTACATTTAAGAAAGAAACTCTTGTACATGTATTTCGTTGACAAGAATAATTGAAGGAAACAAAACTACTTGTTTTACCTCATAGAAGTAGCTTGATATGTAACAGCTTATTTACTAAGCTATTTATTTTTGCAAATAGAAATATACTTGGATGCTTTATGGAATTAAAGGCATTACTCGATCATTCATACCTTTAAAACCTGTAAGAACAAGTAAGCTTTATGCGTTAGCTTAAACGCTAAGTAAGCCCCAGAATCCAAAGACAGTTCCACCTACTTGTCGCAAATTAAAACTCATCAGCAAACTGAAAGAGGAATTATTGCACAAGTTAAACATAACCTTGTATCAAAAAGTAGAATGCTAAGTTACTTAATTAAGATTATGCATTAACTAATCTGGTAACTATTTCTTTTATAGATAACTGTTAGCTATTAGCAAACTGCATTCTCAGCATTTTATGTATTTTCAAAAATTTTAAATTTTTGTGAAAATTTTGGGTTTTGACAACAACATAATGGTGTGGCTAAGAGGAAGAACAAATCACTGAAAGAGATGGAAACATGCCTTCTCCATGCCAAACGTCTACCTCCTTCTCTTTGGGCTGAAGTGGGGTTGAAGTAGTAAATTGTGCTTCGTATTTGCATAATAGAGCGCCCCACAAGTCATTGGTTGGGGTCACTCCATCGAAGCACTGCATGGGCCTAAGCCCAATGTCTCTCATCTAAGAGTTTTTGGTTCCAAAGCTTGGGCCAGAATACCACTTGACAAGAGGAAGGCCTTCCAAGCCCAAAGTAGTGAATGCATTCTGCTGGGATATGCAGAATATGCAAAAGCTTACAAACTGATGGAGGTTTCAACCAGAAGATGCTTCATTTAAAGGAGTGTCTAGTTCAAAGAAGATCAATTGTATGACACACCTCCAGCAGCACAGGAAGGTATAACTATTTCTCCACATATTTTTGATGATGTTGATGTGCTACATGTTTTAGATTTAGATGAAGATCACATTCAACATGATCCTATTATTGAGATTGAATCTTAAGAGATTCTAGATCCAGTTCCAATATCCATTCTAATCAGAATCCTAAGCCCAGATGGGCTCGAAAGCTCCTTGATGCAGCTGGAAGTGGTGCTGGAAATCGAAAAGACAGAAGAAGAACAAGGTCCCAGTATTAGAATGAACATGTTGCACTATCTCTCTCATATTCGCTCCCTACAGAGTCGTGCAACAAATTTCCAGGTCGGTGCTACTTGATGATGGCGAATGATCAGCTACATGGCCCACAGAAGCAGAAACTTGATCATTCCCTACCTTCATCATTTAGAAGAGACAAGTGGAGTCATCAGTTTAGAAGTACATTGAGAGGTTCACATATGGACCATGATATTGCATAGAGCTGCAAATATGCAGCAATCTTTTTGCTTAAGTTATTTTTCTAAGGAGGAAGCTTCTTTCTTCTAAAGATAGCTTGTAGTTTGTTATTTTTGCTTTCTTTTTTTTCTGGGGTGGGGGGTTCCCATGAGTTTTTCTCCTGTTTCCTTGGTTGTATTAAGCATCATTTTTTATTGTCTTGTAGATTATATTTGGGTGACCTATGGTCTTGTTACCAGGGTTCACAGTTGTCCAAGTTAGGATTCAGGGGGGGTGTTAGGATTATTAATCCACCCTTTACCATACTATCTATTTAGATTATTTAGCCTAACTTAGGAACCTTAATTAGTTATTTGGGTCCACTTATCCTAATTGGGCCACATCTACCAGTTACTAGAGTGTGGGGAGCACTACTAGAGGTTAAATGCCACTTACTTCATGTGCATGCATCAGTTTGGGCACCTCCTAGACCAATCCCTACATTTTAGGAGCCACTGGGAGTCTCGGCACCAACCTCCATCAGTTAGTTGGAGTTGGAACTAAGTTAGTATTAGTTAGCTTCCATTTAATTTCAGTTAGATCACAATCAATTAGCTAGTGGTAGTTATGCATGGCTAATGCATGGTTGCATGTGGAGTAGGTGCCTTTTCCCACCTACCACACTTAGTTGCACTGAGTTAACTATTTATTACTGATTGTATGAATTGTTTGAACATATGGGAGTCTATCTATTGGACTCCGATATTGATTGAGACACCATGAATTAGCTAGTCAGTTAGGTATAGTCGGATCCAGTTGGTATATTCAAATTTCTCCCTAATGCATTCGAATTCTTCCTTTATGTAAACTATTGTAACACCAGTTTTAATTAATGACAATGATACTGTAATTTCTGAGCTACACTCATCTGTTTCCTGTGTGGTTTGTTTTTTTCACTTTGTATCTTAGTTCTCCTTTTACTGCAATCATAATTCAGAACTAATTGCTTGAATATATAAATGGCACAACAATTCTAATACGTGGTATTGTTGCTAATACACAAGATTGTTCTACTCTTGTAAGTGAACCAAAACCTGACTCTTCATCCCTTGTTCAACCTAAACATAACTCTAATCCATATATACATATTCATATTAAAAATTAGATGAATTCTTGGAAACATGGCCATTATGATTTCAGAGCTTTGCAGAAAAGAAATGAAAGATTGAATTGTGGACCAGTGTCAACTACTCGGATAAATTGCGATTGAATTTATGAATGGTCGTGGAATACTTTGAACATATGTTTGAAGAATTGATACAGATGTGTATCATCGACCATATGGTCATACGATTCTCTTGTTTCTTGTTATTGATTACTTTGGACTGGTCCACTGAGGTTCGACTAGAGATGTCAGTTGACTAGAATTTTTGAATGAAATTTTAATGCAACTTCCTTTTTCCGATCCATCATTTGTGTTTAAGGGGGAATTAGTTAAAGACATGTAAACCCAACTTACATTATCTGTTGATTATTGATATTGATTGAGTTGTTCATTAGGTTTATTTGAGGTCGATTTGCATGGTATTAATGGACAAAATTGTTTATTTTTTACCATTGATCATGTTATCTTGTTGTTTAGTTGATTGGTCGATTAGGAATTTTTTGGTCAACAATTTTCAATCTTATTTCATGGATTGGATATTTGAAGGTGATCACAGTGTTTCAGAATTATTCTAGGAGCCTTAATGTACCTGAATTTTGATCAGTTTGATGATGCCAGTTGTTAATATTTTTGTTGGAAACCATTATTGTATCATGGTTTATCAACATTTGTAGTTTGTTGTTTCCTCCAAGCTGAGTTTATGGGGGGGGTTTGGAACCATAAGTTCCTTGGTAATCTCACCTTGTCAATTTGTGTTAACTATGTCCACTTTGGGATCTTAGATCCACATTTTATGGATGGTTACAACCAAAGAGGTCTCGTAGCTGTTGGTTTGTACCATGGTTGAAACCTATTTATAGATTATCAATATATCATAGTGAATCATCAGATCATGGCTTATTATTCCTTAATAAAATGGTTTCTTTAGAAACCACCACCATTCTCGAAATTATTTGTTCCCGCTTTTTCTAGTTTTACATGTTCAAACAAGGGATATAATGATGATAATATTTTTAGTACCATTTCCAACATTCCACGTCTAAATATAAAATCCAAATTTTAACTTCTAGAAATCATCCATAGTGCCATGGGGAGAAAAAAAGTGTTCCATTTGGGTAACCCACCCCAATGGATCAAATCCATCAAATTTACACATGTCAACCTTAGGGAAGTGGTGCCATAAATTTTTATCTACAAAGGAGAGAGATTGGATTTTTGGAAAGAGAATGTGAGATTACTATTCATCATTGGAAACTGTATCATTAGGGGGATAATATTGTTTAAGAGTGAATCCCATGTGTAGAGCAATAACAACAAACATGTGTTGTTGGCTATCCATAGTGTTGTGGTAGTCATCCATAGTGGGAGTGAATTGGTCAACTGATTTCTTCAATGACATGACTAGTGATTTAGTGTCTTGGGGAATATCTCGGGTTGCTTCCTCCATGTTTTGTTGGTTGTGGGTGTGTCACATGGTAGCTAAAAAGTAGGAACACAAAATGGGGAATGGTTGGGTCGACCAAAAAAGGGCTCTTAGATATGTATGTAAACATGATCAACATAATGCAAGGATTATTTGGAGATATGTATTCAACAAGGGTGTAACAGATCCACCCAAAAAAAGGTTGTTAGATATTTATACCAAAATGATCAGCATAGGTGAGAAATAAGATTTATTTATTTTCTTTTTACGCTGAGAGGAGTATTACTCCATGCTAAATATTGCAACACTGGCATAATTACCAAATTCCTTCTAGATCGAAAGATGTAGGAATTTAATTGGATGGTCACAAATAATATATTTACTAAACTAACAAAATGGACAAATTCCTTTTGAATGCAAGTATGTAGGATCATTAGCGGGTTACATAAATGAGGGTTTTTAGTGTCCCAAGGAATAGGTATTGTTAGACATAGCTCTCTAATATATGTGTAGGGTCCAAGAATAACAATTGCCATAATATCTAAAGAATAACTAAGGAGGAGCAACAGTGCTCTGAGCTATACTACCCAACTACCCAGGTATTCGAGAGTAATATTCCCAAGTGTTGTGCTTGGTTCCAGTATAGAAACATGATGACATAATGGATTATTTAGAGTTGGTTTTAGATTACCTATGGGACTTCCTATCTACCCAAGGGTATGTGGAAGTGAGAATGGAAACGTTTAGGGGCAAACTTTAGACCATGGGATAATTTTTTACTTTTTTTCCAAAAAATGATTGGCCAATTTCCAATTTTTTTGTAAATTGAATCACCCAAATTCATGGAATAATTTTTTTTACTCTAGAAACACCAAAATTGTCTAGAAATTATATAAAACCCTTACGAATTTGAATATTTTAGAAAAATATCGCCCAACATTTTATGAATGGAAATTTAAGAATTAGTAAGATTCGCTAAGGTTTATACACTTTAAGAAATTATGGATTTTAAAATTTTCTTCGGAAGTGAAATTCCATATGCATGTGACTTCTAATGCACTACTACTTGAAGCGGTACCAACAATGGTTACAAAAGTATTCAACAAATGTGACTAAGTACTAATTGTATTATGTGCATGTATTCTTCTCGAACCATATTTGTATCCACTAAATGACAAATCTTTGCATTATTTAAAGATGTTGAAACAAATCTCTAGCCTAAAAAAATTCTAAAAAAAATTGGAGGTGTAATACCCTAGTTTTAACCCTGCTTACATTAAAAATACATGATATGTATATTGTAAATAATCTTGGTGTGGAGCTAAAGGCCAAGGCCCCACCATCGATTTGGTTATCTTGTGTTACTATTTTGAGAATGGTCACCGATGGATATTGGGACATATGACATATATTTAATTGTGGCATCATGTAAACACGCATTTTAATTAAATAACCCAACCAGTTATGTTCACGGCAACTAAATTGAGAAGGGGAATGATTATGAAGGATAAGGAAGGGGGGGATGTTGAACTTTGAGTCATGGAGAAGAGCCACGTGTCACCTCTCTATTTTACTCCCACCACCTTGGTTTTCTGTTGGTTAGTTGGGACAGTGAATTGGTTGGCAAAAAGACCACGCCCACGCTTTCTCACTCTCTCTCCATGATGCGTCTGTTGGCCTGTCCACTACCCCGATCATGAGCCTGTTCAGTTCCTTCACGCGAGGGAGTTAAAGGAATCCACATTCCATTGTTGGGGGTTCGCCTTCTCTCTTAGGATTTCTAGTTGGTGGGTTTTCTTTCCCGTTCACGCAGAAGATAGTTCTCCTCTGCCTCACGAATTCAAGGGCTGGTGGATTGTTTCTCTCCTCTGATCATGCAGAGTGTGTGTATTTTTCCACCATCGGCATATTTCTTAATGTTCTATTCTTCCCATCATTGAAATTGTGTTTGTAATCACATCCATAGTTCAGTGGGTTGTGTTTTGTCTCTCACGCAGAGTTGGAAGTCGGAACCTGTTCCATTCCCGGTCTGTACAAGTTTTCCCAGCGACTGCAGTGAGATTTGTGCACTATGGGCTCAAAGTTGATCATGGGCTGTCATTGCCATGATTTGTTTGGCTTTGTCTTTCCTTTTTATGGTGGTATCGGTTGAAGATTGTTGTGAGTACCTGCGTTCTGGTCAACTGTATTTTTCCCCCTGTAAAAGGTTGAATAGTTGTTTGACTGCTTACATGCAGTGGTTTTGTCCTCGGACTGCATTGGAGTGGTGAATGAGGGCCTGAGATGCTTGATAAACCTGGTGGGTTGAGAACCACACAAACAGAGCCGCTGCGCTGGTATTCTTCTCCACAACCCCTGAATAGCACTGGAAGGGAGATCGGGGTTTGAGGGACTGTGTTGCAAAGAAAGGACTAATTTCCTTGTGTTGGGTGTGTGTGGGTGTTCTAGAAGCCAGTCGGGTTCTAGTGTTGGTGCACCAGCTTAGCATTAGCCTTTCCCAACTCCTGGATGGACTGATAAACTCAACTTTGTTGGCTTGGCTAATCTATTGTTCACCTCATAAAACCAACTGTGTTGGCTTGGCTGAACTGTGTACCCTAGTGGTGTTGTTATCCTTGGCTACGTGTAAGCCTGTTAGTTCCTTATTCCTTGGGAATCATGACCGGCTCGGGGGTGGCAGCGTTGCTGAGATATTAAGGAGCACGGGAGCCTATGGTTGGGTGGAACGTTGTAGCGACGTAGCTGGTTGCGGTACAAGCTCTTTATAAGATAATTATTCTTGCCTAACTTGTATCTGCAATTATAATTACCATTGATGAATGATGTTATACATGTTAAATGCTGATTCGTATATGCATGAATGCTGATTGAAATTTTTTTCTTTCGTTGTGTATATGAATGATTATGATTCGTAATATGTTTTATGTTTTAAGTATCATGCTTCAGCAGCATAATTATGTATGTTCATGTTCATGGGGCTAGATCCCCGAATGATTTGATGTATAGTAGCATCCTCTTTGTCAGTCAAAGGGTCGGGGATGTTACAGTGTGGTATCAGAGCTCTGGTTACAGCATGTGCCTAAATGGGCCATGACAGATTAGATAGCAGAAGCAGGTTACCTTCTTCCTAACAGAAATCAGAAAATTGTGATAGAAAGACCTCAACTTCAAAAATTTTGTAAGTGCCAGAACTATCGGCCCATCAGATCACTTAGTGGGAAGGCCACCCAATGGATAGTTGATTCGACGGCCGATGCGGCGGAAGACTGCGGAGGAAAATTTTCAAATTTTTTTTAAGTGTTTGGCCATCGGCACATTGGGACACTTAGATAGATAAATCACCGATGCTTAGTCGATTGACCGCCACCATTGCGGATGGCTAGACCACTACGCCTCCGACGGGTAGAAGCATCCAACCACCGATGGTGCAGAATTTTTGAAAAAGTTTCTAAGTGTTGACTTCATCAGCCATCAAAGCACGTTAGTAGTATGCATCATCGATGAACAACGGAAGGCATTAGATGATTTGCATCTCCATTGCGGGTATCTATAAGACTATCCTTCTGATAGATAGAGCCTGTGACTGCCGACGATGTAAAGAAAGTTTTAAAAAAATTCTAAGGGCCGAAATCGTCGGCCATCGGAAGAAGATAGTGTTTCGTGCGTCTGTCATTGCGGAAGCCTAGAGCACTAGTCTTCCAACAAGGAGAAGCTCTGACTGCCAATGCTGGTCAAAATCAATTCGTCGATCAGAAAGCATTAGCGGATTAGATCACCGATCAAGAAAGGATCGAAGATGATGAGCTGTTGTTGCGGCTACTGATCGAAATAACCCGCCGATGCTTTAGTCTTCCACTCATCGATGCCGAGGTGTTAGTGGATTATGGAGATGACAGAGTCAACAAAAGATAGAGAAAGTTTTCTCCGACAGAAGAAGAAATTTTCAAAAAAAAATTCAAGTGTTGAAATCATCGGCGGAAGTTAGTTGATGAGACCGCCGATGGAGGTTGACGGAAAATAGTTGATCGAGCGTCCACCGTTGTGGATGGCTAGACCACTATGCGTTCGACAGATAGAGCCTCCGACCACCGATCGCGCAGAATTTTTGAAAGGGAACGGGATTATCGATGATCGGATGAGAATAGTCGTTGACATTGCCAATGAACAGAAGATGGAAGAACCAATGTCGTGGAAGACAAGGTAAGAAGAAAATTCAAAATTTTCTCTAAGGAACAAGATCATCGGCCATTGGGAAATGTTAGTGGATCGGATCACCGATCGAAAAAATTTCAATGAAGGTGACCCATCGTTGCGGCTACTTAGTCAACTATCCCTCCAACGCAACAGTGATTAGTGCTTCTGACAGTCGATGAGAAGAAAATTTGAAAATTTTGTTTAAGTGTAAGGATGTCAAAAAGTTATTCGAGAATGGTAAAGGTTTGAGAGCTGCCATTGCAGTAGTCTAAAACACTATCTCCCAAATGGTTAGTACGTCCAACAGCTGATAATGTCCATGGAACCCGCAGATAAATTGCTTTTCGTCGTTGCGGCTACCTAGGAGACTAACTGTCCGATGCAATAGCGTAGCCGATAGCCGACACACAAAGGAGGTAAGTTTCCTCTTAGATCGCCGCAACGACAGGAAAGGTAGCGGCTTGGATTTCCAGTGAGCAAGGGTAGTTCTTCCAATATCTAATAGGCTTGTGGCCACGAAAGACACACGAGGTTTATTGACTGCCATTGTGGAAGCCGAGATGACTAGCCACCCAATGTACAAGACAAGCGACCACTGATGCAGTGCATAAGCTAGTTTCCATTGCCGATTCGGTTCATAAATTTGGATGCGGATCCGATGCAGAGGAAGGGAATAGACCAACTAATCGCCAATGAAGACGTGGGATCGAAGGAAAAACTTGGAAAAGTTGAAAAAGCATCAGAAATTTGTTAATAGTCGGATCGTTGTTCGGAATCTCAGCCGATTCGCCCACGGAAACGCTGGGAAGATCATTTTTCGTCGTTGCGGCTCCTCAAAGGACTACGCGCCCGATGCACAGTCAACTTGCTCATCGATGCAGATCAAAAGTGTAGTCGTGTTGACCACTGTAGAATCGAAAGAATAGCTGGGATGAGGTCCGATTTGGGGTCTAAGGAATTTAGGTTTTTCAAAAGAAATTATCAATGATTTTTTATGCATTTTTCAACTGTCTTCCAGCAGGTTTTCAGTAGATTATCAGGGATCATAGGGTTGAAAAGAAATAGGGAAAATTCTATGTTTTAGCATAGTTGTTGTTTATATTTCTAGAAGAAAGGCTAAATATTGCTATGAGAAAATCAAAGGTAAATCTAATTGCCATAAGGCATGGAAGGACAAGAAGAATGAGAAGTTTGACCAAAGAAAGAAAGGTTTCAAACCTTCTAGATTCAGGAATCAGCAAAAGTAGCCATCCCAAGCTGTGAATAATCCCATTGGAGTGACAGGTGGAAAGCCTAAAGAGCCACATCTGAATAAAGGTCCACTCAAATGTTGGAAATGTGAAGAGCCTCACTTGCGTAGATATTGTCCACTTGAGAATGAAAGTGCAATACCAGCTTATAACATTCAAGGAGAAGAAACAGTGGGTCAAGTAGCCATAGCAGTCCCTAGAATTTATGCAACACTGGAGGACCGCCAGGCAGATCATCAGTCAATTGTGGTTGAAGTTGCAAGTAAGATTGTTGAACAATCTGTTTCTATTTCGATTGACCCTGGTTCTACCTACAGTTATATCACTCCTAGGGTAGTGGAGAGTTGTGCTTTTAAGAAGGTAAAGCATAGAAAATCTTGGTTAGTTCAGCTAGCCACTGGGACTAACAGAAAAGTCAGTGACATGGTAGAGAAATTCCCATTGGTCATGAATGGATTGAACACTTGTGTAGATCTGAATGTTCTATCGCTTGGTTCCTATGATTTTCTCATTGGAATGGATTGGTTGGAATCCCACCGAGTGAAGCTTGACTATTATAACAAGACTTTTGAATGCATGGATGAAGAAGGAAACCCGGTAGTTGTGAAAGGTATTCTGAAAGTAATTTTAGTAAGACAGGTTTCAGCAATGTAGTTGAAGAATTTATGTAGGAAAGGCTTCCAGCTGTATGCAGCTCATATTCTGGAACCAACAGGAGATGAAAATCCTAGGTTGGAGGACTATCAGGTGTTACAGGAATTCAAGGATGTATTCCCTGATGAGATTCCAGGACTTCCTCCAAGGAGGGACATTGATTTCACCATTAAACTTGTGCTAGGAGCAGCACCAGTGTCCAAGACACCCTACAGAATTAGTACACTGGAGATGCTAGAATTGAAGATGCAACTACAAGAGTTGTTGGAAAAGAAGTATATCCAACTAAGTGTGTCTCCTTGGGGAGCATCGGTTCTGTTTGTAAAGAATAAAGATGGTACACTTAGGTTATGTATTGATTACAGTTAGTTGAACAAGGTTACTGTGAAGAATAAATATCCTTTTCCCAGGATTGATGACCTCTTTGATCAAATGAGAGGAGAAAAGGTATTTTCCAAGATTGACTTGAGGTCTGGTTACCATCAGGTGAGAATCAAGGATGAAGACATTAATAAGAAAACCTTCAGGACAAGGTATGGACATTATGAGTTTGTAGTGGTACCGTTTGGTCTCACAAATGCACCAGCTACATTTATGTGCCTTATGAACAGTGTCTTCAGTAAGTATTTGGACAAGTTTGTTCTTGTTTTCCTTGATGACATTCTTGTTTATTCTAACAATGAGGAAGAGCATGAAGAGCATTTGAGATTGACATTGCAAGTGCTCATGGAACATCAGTTGTATGCAAAACTGAGCAAGTGTGACATCTACAGGGATAGAATTCAGTATTTGGGTCACATTATCTCAAAAGAGGGTATATCAGTAGACTCTAAAAGGATTGAAGCCATTATGAATTAGCCTACTCCAAGAAATGTGACAAATGTAATATCTTTTATGGGACTTGCAAGATACTATAGGAGATTCATTGAAGGATTTTCCAAGGTTGCACATGCCATCACTTCTTTGCAAAAGAAGGGGATAAAGTTCGAATGGACTTTGAAGTGTGAAGAAATCTTCCAGTAGTTGAAGAATCTTCTCACCAGTGCACCAGTGTTGAAGGTTGCAGATCCAGAGAAAGATTTTGTGGTTTGTACCAATGCATGCGGAAAAGGGCTTGGAGGATTCCTTATGCGAGACAACGACGTGATATGTTATGAGTCAAGAAAGCTGAAGGAGTATGAGAAGAACTATGCCACTCATGATCTAGAGCTTGCAGCCATAGTACATGCTCTCAAGATCTGGAGACATTACTTGATGGGCAGAAGATTTGAACTCAGAACAAATCATTGTGGATGAAAGTATTTGTTTGATTAGCCTACTCTGAATGCTAGGCAAGCGAGATGGCTGGAATTTCTATGTGAGTTTGATTTTGAAAGCAAGCACATAAAAGGGAAAGAGAACAAGGTAGTTGATGCACTCGACAAGAAGGTACAGGAAATGCATGTGACATCTCTTAGTATTTGCCAATCAGAATTGAGGCAGCAGATTGTTAATCATGTTGTCGGAGATGAACTGTATGAGCAGGTAAAAGACAAATTGCAGTAGCAAAGTCTTGAGAAGAGGTATGAGGGATATAAATTGGAAGAAGACGGACTTCTCACTTTTAAAGGCAGAATTTATATTCCAAAAGTAGCATATTTGAGGAGAATTGTTATGGATGAAATCTATCAAGCTCCGTATTCTGGTCACCCAAGATATCAGAAGACAATTGCTATAGCTAGAAAGCAATACTTTTGGCCAGGAATGAAAAAGGACACGGCTGAGTACATTTCAAGGTGCATGAAATGTCAACAAGTAAAGGTTGAGCATCAACATCTAGCAGGTTTGTTGCAGCCTTTGCCAATTCCGGAATGGAAATGGGAAGTTATTTCCATGGATTTTATTACAGGATTGCCGATGACTTGGAGACAACATGATTCCATCATGGTTGTAGTAGACAAGTTGACAAAGGCAGTACATTTTATACCAGTGAAGTCTACACATAAGACTGATGACATTGCAAAGATTTTCATGAAGGAGATTTTCAAATTGCATGGATTGCCAAAGGCAATAGTTTCTGACAAAGATATCAAGTTCACTTCCAATTTTTGGAAGGGGTTGTTTGCATATTTGGGTACAAAGTTAAACTTCAGCACTGCATACCATCCTCAAATAGATGGGCAGACAGAAATAGTTAATCGGGTGCTTGAAGATATGCTTCGCATGTATGTGATGGACAAACCAACCAAGTGGGAACATTACTTACACTTGGTAGAGTTTGCTTACAACAATGGACAGCAGGCATCCTTGGGGATGAGTCCGTATGAATCTTTGTATGGCAAAAGGTGCAGGACACCAGTGACTTGAGACAACTCAGTGAACAGAGTTGTGCTTGGACCAGAATTGCTCAAGGAAATGGAGCAAGAGGTTGTAAAGATCAGGTAGAATCTGAAAGTAGCACGGGATAGATAGAAAAGCTATGCAGATAAGCATAGGATGAACAGAGAGTTTAGTGTTGGGGATCATGTTTACCTCAGAGTGAAGGCAAAGAAAAGTTCCTTGAAGCTTGGAAGTTGTGCCAAGCTGTCACCTAGATATCGTGGGTCATTTGAAGTGCTTGAAAGAATAGGGCCTGGTGCATATAGACTTGCATTACCTGCTAGTACTAGAGCTCATAATGTTTTTCATGTTTCTTTGCTTAAGAAATATGTACATGATCCTAACCATGTGATAAATTGGGATGTGATTCAGGTGGAACCCGAGGGAGAGTTCCAAATCGAGCCAATGCCCATCCTCGACAGGAAGGTCACAACGCTCCGGAACCGAGCCATAGGTCAAGTAAAGGTACAATGGGAGCATTACAGACCTGAAGAAGCTACATGGGAGCTGGAGGACACCATGCAATTGGCACATCCATTTTTGTTAGATTCTGTGGAACACTGAGGCGGTACCAATGTAGCATTTTGTTCAATTTTGTAAAGCATTGAGGACAGTGCTATTGAAGGGGGAGGGGAATGTAATACCTTGGTTTTAACCCCACTTACATTAAAAATACATGATACATATATTGTAAATAATCTTGGTGCGGAGCTAAAGGCCAAGGCCCCACCATCGATTTGGTTATGTTGTGTTTTTGTTTTGAGAATGGAAACCGATGGATATCGGGACATACGGCATATATTTAATAGCGGCATCATGTAAACATGCATTTTAATTAAATAACCCAACCAACTATGTTCACGGCAACTAAATTGAGAAGGGGCATGATTCTGAAGGATAAGGAAGGGGGGATGTTGAACTTTGAATCATGGGTAAGAGCCATGTGTCACCTCTCTCTTTTACTCCCACCACCTTGGTTTTCTATTGGTTAGTTGGGACAGTGAATTGGTTGGAAAAAAGACCATGCCCACGCCCACTCACTCTCTCTCCATGATGCATCTGTTGGCCTGTCACTACCCCGATCGTGAGCCTGTTCAGTTCCTTCATGCGAGAGAGTTAAAGGAATCCACATTCCATTATTGGGGGTTCGCCTTCTCTCTCAGGATTGCTAGTCGGTGGGTTTTCTTTCCCATTCATGCAGAAGATAGTTCTCCTCTGCTTCACGAATTCGAGGGCTGGTGGATTGTTTCTCTCCTCTGATCACGTAGAGAGTGTGTATTTTTCCACCATTGGTAGATTTCTTAATGTTCTGTTCTTCCCATCGTTGAAATTTTGTTTGTGATTGCATCCATAGTTATGTGGGTTGCGTTCTGTCTCTCACGCAGAGTTGGAAGTCGAAACCTATTCCATTCCCGGTATGTACAAGTTTTCCCAGTGACTGCAGTGAGATTTGTGCGCTATGGGCTCAGAGTTGATCGTGGGATGTCATTGCCATGATTTGTTTGGCTATGTCTTTCCTTTTTATGGTGGTATCGGTTGAATATTGCTGTGAGTACCTACGTTCTGGTCAATTGTATTTTCCCCCCTGTAAAAGCTTGAATAGTTGTTTGGCTACTTGCATGCAGTGGTTTTGTCCTCGGACTACATTGGAGTGGTGAATGAGGGCCTGAGATGCTTGATAAACCTGGTGGGTTGAGAACCACACAGACAAAACTGTTGCACTAGTCTTCTTCTCCACAACCCCTAAATAGCACTGGAAGGGAGATCAAGATCTGAGGGACTGCGTTGTAGAGAAAGGACTGATTTCCTTGTGTTGTGTGTGTGTGGGTGTTCTAGAAGTCAGTCTGGTTCTGGTGTCGGTGCATCAGCTTAGCATTATCCTTTCCCAGCTCCTAGATGGCCTGATAAACCCAACTTTGTTGGCTTGGCTAATCTGTTGTTTTCCTGATAAACCCAACTGTGTTGGCTTGGTTGAACTGTGTACCCTAGTGGTGTTGTTATCCTTGGCTACATGTAAGCCTGTTAATTCCTTATTCCTTGGGAATCAAGCCCGACTCAGGGGTGGCAGCGTTGCTGAGAGATTAAGGAGCACGCGAGCCTATGGTTGGGTGGAACGTTGCAGCGACGTAGCTGGTTGCGGTACAAGCTCTTTATAAGATAAGTATTCTTTCCTAACTTGTATCTGCAATTATAATTACCATTGATGAATGATGTTATACATGTTAAATGTTGATCCATATATGCATGAATGCTGATTGCAATGTTTTGCTTCCGTTGTGTATATGAATGATTATGATTCGCAATATGTTGTATGTTTTAAGTATCATGCTTCAACAGCATAATTATGTATGTTCATGTTCATGGGGATAGATCCTCGGATGATTTGACGTATAGTAGTGTCCTCTTCATCGGTCGGAGGGTCGGGGATGTTACAAGAGGTGTGTTGGCTCAAGAAAGTGATATGATACCACTTATGGTTTACTTAACCCTCCAAATTAGAGAAACACCAAGATATAAATAGATAAACAATGCCCTAAACAAAATATTATAGTGTAGAATAACTTATCAAAGGAAATAGACAAGAGAAATGTTGCAGAAATAACTATTATATTATGATAATAAATTATGGAAGAAATATTCACATGTCTCTTAAGGTTGGGTGATTTTTCACTCAAGAATACCTCCAATACAACAATTCTTTACAAAACAATCCATAGCCTTCCAAATTTTTAAATAGGCTTTCAATATCCAAAATCCTAACAACTTGACATAGTCAAATAATTATTTGAGAACCAACTTCTTGGTGGGAATTAATTAATAGAGATACCCCTTTTACATTAATTGTTCACTACTAACTATTTGGCCTTTTTCAAAAGAGATGGCATCATACATTACTTGACTAACTCCTACAGTAAGGGGGTTACGGTAGGAACCTAACAGAGATGCACATAATAGGGATGAAACTTCAAAAACTGAAGAGGATGGATGGATAATGAGCAAAGTAGAGAGTCTTACTCAACCAAAGAAGAAGAAAGAGTACAGGACATGAATAACAAATTAGTTACAATAGTTGTAGACTAAATATCAACAACATAGGGATCATGCAGGGAATCTAAGAATCATCATTAGGATGCTATTGAATTTGATCCTTTATAGGGTTGGTATCTTCCTCAGGGGGGGGCATTTTATGTTATTTTCTTATTATATTATCCAATATATTTATCACTATCATCACCCTCTCCAAGTAAAGGAGGGTGACCACTAGAAATTGGCATCTCTTGTTCTTTCTTCTTCCATTATTGAGTGTACGTGTTCTAAGAATCTACCTATTATTGTTTATATCCATTTTCCTATTGAGAATATGCTGACCAGAAAAATATTCATTGGAATTATTATTCACATAATCTTATGTGACTAGTTCACCAATGAAGACTACAACAACTAGATTTGCATGCCGAGGCAATGAAGCAACTGCAAAAGAGGAAGTTAGATCCCTAGAGGAAGAAGGGAAATACTTGATAGTTGCAACTAGCCCCAAACATTTGGGTCTCTTATCCACTTACATTTCTCTCCATGGTCCTTTACCATGTTCAAGAGACCTCCTATACCAGAGTATACCATTTTATGGAACATGATAAAACCATTGAAACAATATGTTGTCCTCCTTTTATGTAGAAAATGGATTGGACATATTGACTTGTTGAAGAGGATTCATATTCCCAGTCATTCTAAAATATTCAGGATGACTAGAGGGGTCCCAACATCATCACCTTTCATTTAATATAGAGTGACCTCACCATCCTCATTTATCTCATAATATTCACGATGAAACTCTACAAACTTCTCATCCTCCTCTACATTTTTAGAAGCTTATGGGATTTTCCCAAGTAAATACTCATTTACCGTGATGCCATGGTATTATCCTCATATAACTGGACATATACAATCCATCGCCTATTTTCACTAAGCAATGCAGACAAATTCCTATCTAGGTCCAAAGAAGGTTCTCCATACCTTCGATAAAATGTACATTACTAGAGAATTTCCATAGATTTCTCCACAAGTACCAACCTCTTCCCTTTTCTTTACTTTTTTTTGGACCTCCTTATTTATAATGATAAACACTTCAACATATGTATCTTTATTTGCAAATTCTTTTGGTATTTGTCCTTTTCTCATATTATATTTGACCTTTCCCTAGGCCACTTTGGCTTGGTATTTTCAATAATATGTTTGGGGATCATATTTCCAAGGTGTTTCTATATCAAACTTGTAAGATTTCAAAATTGATCTCACTTGTGCATACCCAAACCTAGTCACAAATGAATTGTGTACAAATGAGATAGGAGGGGGGAAAGTAGATCTAATGGTTCTTAATAAAAATGTGCCTATGCCATTTGTTTCATGAACTAAAGGAAAAATAAGCGCAGAGTCATTAACACTAGAAATATTAAAGGATTTCAATCAAAACCTAAATTCTTCAATATAGTGTAGTTTTTAGACAGTTACTAATCCCCATATTTATTCTAAGGACTAAGAAACAATTCCCCTCTACACTTATTAAAAATATTTGAGGAATCCTACCTCAAAATGGATATAAATCTTCCCCATTAGCTTGTCAATAAAATTATTGCAATTCTTCATGTCTCTCTCTCTCTAACCATAGGTAACCATTAAATCACCATATTTTCTCTTACATCAACTTCTTACCAATGTATATTCAAATATTGGAAACAATTGGCTAGGTAAATATCAACATATACAACAAGTAAGAATACTATTAGAAATCCTTCATGGAAGGAAAATTTTCCAACTGATAATGCATAAGGTGTGAGTGAAGGCCTTATATTCATCATATTTTTTCCCAACAACATTGATGTCATAACGTTGAGTGAGAATTAATGCCCATATTGTAAATAAATTAATCAAATCGGCCTTTCCTTTGGTTCAATTAGTAAATGACTCAAGCAGGGAATATTGTTATTCTATACTTAGCACTTGAACAGAGTTTTGTGGCACTCACTTTTGAATCCAAGGTGCTCGTAAAGGTAAATAGTTGAATTTGGCTCAAAATTTATCACAATAGAAGTAAATTATTTGAGTAAATTATGGATTCACCCAATGTGTTGCTAATTTTTGAGGTTGCTAATTCTTGAGGACACAACAAACCCTTATTTTACCGACTTGGAGGACCCCTCTTCAAATTTTGAAATCTATCCTTTTGAAAATTATTCTCTATCCCTTCAACCTTATTATTTTAAGATTAAGAAATGATTTCTTGTTGATGATTGTGTTGTTCTTAATGAAATCCTATGACTAGGGCAAGGTCACCAACGTACTTAATAAAGAGAAATTAACCTTAATGAGTCTATCTATAGGTTTAGAAGACCCATAATCAAGCATCACACTACTAAGAGGACTCTAAAAAGAAAATATAAGATAGAGAAGATATTATAAGGAAGAGGAGTATGTACCTTTTTCAAAGGTTGATCCTAGCTGCTCCTTTTCCTCTTTTCCATATTTGCTCCTTATTTCCCAATTCTAACCTACAAAATAAACAAAGCCACCTTCCTCAAACACATTTGAATACAATCAAGAATGTAAATAGAACATAATCAATTTCAATATAAACAATGAATCATTCTTCACATTTATTATCAAAATATGAAACACGTCTTTGGGGGAGGGGAAGATGTCGAATTTCAATTATGGCAATGAAACAAGTATAAATCACACCTTCTCACTACTAGGAATCTTATCAAATCCAAATATCTGGTCTCTTTTCTCTTGGACTCTATAAAACCCCACTCCAATCTATTGAATGTATATAGGGATCAAGTATCTTGATGGAAAAAACTTCCACACTCTGGCATGCATGGATTAGTAACATGGGATATTGATGTGGATGGGAATGAGGGATGCGATGAGGAATTATTATTCAAACATTATATTTCTATCTTGTGTGTCCCATCCTTGGACCATCTCATCTCCAATCATTCAAGGAGTTGCTATTGAGCAATTGGTTTTAAAAACTTCCATAATGCCCATTTTTTAAATATATATATTTTTCTAAGACATATGGGGAATTTATGCCCCTATACAAAGGAAATGTGTGAATGGTTCACTCCTTGCTCATGTTCAAGGTGAGAATTTTCATTTTTTATTGCATTTTCACCTTTGTTAAGGGAAATATGCAAATGATTCACACCTTGCTAGTGTGTAAAGCACATATTTTCTCCTTTGTAGTTGTAACTTCTTAGTATGAAGGGAATGGTGATAGGATCACACTATGAATGCTTAGGGGCATTAATAGGGATCAAATAATGGGCTCTTACATCCATAAGTATATTTTTAAAAGAATAGCGACACTTTGAGTGTCATTTTTTTAACTGTCATCATGAATGGAGAAGTGTTGATTTGAGTTATAAAGTATGCCCCGTGATGTGAGAGGTAAGAAAGGAACTTGATGGCTGGAATACATTATAATAACTAGTGTAGTGGTATGGAGAATAGACAAGGCCGATATTCCAAGACCCTTGATGATGACAAAGTACCTAAAATAGAGAAAAAGGTGTCAAACATTCTTTTCCCTGAGATGGACATGTCCATGCTATCAAATTGTGATAGAACATGGCCTCCAAATTGTATACACTTCATATCCATGATATATAAATGATGTAGTGATCATGGCCATGCAATAATACATAATGGATCCATGTGAGATATATAGGGGTGGATCATGGCACGAATATGATACACAATGGATCTATATAAATCAAGAGATCATAGCCACAAATAAATACATAGTGGATCTATGTCAATCAAGAGATCGTAGCCATGAATAGATACACAATGGATATATGTCTTAACATGAATAAGGAGAACAAAACTTAAATGAGTTGAGTAATGCTTCTACCAATGGTACCAATGTAATATGATGTGTGGTATAGTCTTATGCAACTTGGGAAATAACAACATGTAGGGATGCTACTATTAGCCCAAGGTATTCCATCCAAATCGTCGAGGGATACGAGTTCTGCCCAGTGAATAGATGATATGAAGTTGAACATGGTGTACACCATTTGATTATCATTCACTGGTGTATACCATTAGAAAACACAAGGTAACCCATCGAAAATAATGATGGTAACTGAGGTACCTAGTACATTCTAGAAAGTGTGAATAGATATCTTGGAGTTGAACACTTGCAAAATCTATCAAGTAGGAGACATTGATTTATTCCCACTACCCAATAGCGAGGGAACCTGCCACTGATGACTGCAATCCACAAGCTAATACTAAGACTCTGTATCTCATTCCCAGAGCATGATTATTTGAATTCGATGGGAATAGATTGGAAGGGATGCATTAAGGAATCCCCCATCATCCAACACAAGGAAATATCGGGGACTTATTTCACTTGGGAAAGGGACTAGTACATTTTTTTGCTAAACGGACCACTAAGTACATCTCTAACATTCACTAGATGTCGATATTGCATGAAAGAGATCCCTTGAGAAACAATCTATATTAAATCTATTAATAGGGGAAAGGACTTCCACTAATGATGAAAATGGAATCCAAGGTACAACACAAATCTGAGAATGTGAATATATTTCTTGACATTGAACTTCATGGGAAACCACTCAATCAACAACGAATCATGAAATGTTATCTATTGAGTGCAAGGTTACCTGTTAATGATGTAAACATGTCCAAGGTGAAATGTCTCTTGGTTAATTCCTTAGAGCAAATGAGTCATCGTCAATGATAAACAACCTGCCTATGACAATTCAATGAGGACCTTCCACACAAGCATGATTCCAAACATTGGTTTCAATGATACATGATGAGAATATAATGACATCAGGGAATGACCAAAACATGAGGTCGAGGAAATTGTTGAATGGTTGACATAGGATATATCATTGAACAATGATCACACCATAGTAGTGACTTGGGAAACTTTTGATATAAAGGGAGAAATGATATAAATCTTCAATGTAGGATACATTGATAGATTCTCCATATGATGGGAAGAGTAAGCAATCAGAGGAGTAATAACAATGATATCAAGGATTACATCCTAAGATTGAAAAATATGACCCCACCTACTAAGAGACTTGATATTGGTGCTATGTTCAAGAATTATTTGACTTGATACCATTAAATATCATATATTTAATATCTCCCCCCCCCCCCTCCTCTCTTTTTATAATATGTGATTTGTAATGTATTTTTCATATTATAAAGCCCCAAAAAGGAATAAAAGAATTATATAGTATATTGGAAAAGAAGATCACAACATCCCATGCAACTACATTCCAATAACATGGGACATGCCTATGCAAAAAAATGCAAAAAATGGATGTGTAGGATGTGTATTCTCTTGACGTCTATCTTCTTCAGTTAGGGAAGCAAGATGTGACTGCAGTAAGTAGCAAAGGTGAGTGGCTAGGTAGTAATCATATAATGGAAAAATGCAGTGATGATTAGACTCAAAATCACAAGAAACAATATGTAAATACAATAAAAAGAAATGAGAGTTCTCCGGGGCATTGGCATAATAATATTTAGAGACAGTCATGAGGATTCAACTCAATGACATGGCAGGTCTAATCAGAGACTCTTGATCCTAACAAAAAATTCGACATGGGTGTCCGATTACATAAGGGGTTTTGTTAGTACCAATATTGATCCTAATGAAGAATAGATGATGATAGTCATATGGAAACAATCTAAAAATAAATATTGGTGTAAAATGACCCCGACAGTAATCAAATTTCAACTCTGTGCAAATAGATAACTATCAATTTGAAGGATTGTGACCAAAGAATCGTACAGTTATAATATTGGAGGTGCAGGTAAGTTGAAGGCACATCGAAATAAAGCGTTGATGATTGAATGGTATGATGAAAAGAAAAACCCATGGAACATTGTGATAGAAGCGATTATTAAAAGAAAAATTGAACGATGCAAATCAAGCAAAGATAAAAAAACAATGACTAGAAAAAGTCCATGCTTCTTAAAGTGCTTGATCATTAATTAAAATGCACAAGGTTGAATCCAAATCACCATGAAAACAGTAGGGAACTTTAGGTTCGCTAAAGTAGTTCCAATACACCACCTTTTGTTAAGCTTGAAAACCAATTTTGGAATATTGCACCAACACATCACAACATGGAAGTTGATAGAGTGATGGGACATGAGATTGGGTCTCATTGTTAGAGAGTAGGATGACAGGAAGAGATATGATGAGTTTTGGGTCAGATGGTCGATGGTTAAAATCACTTCATTCCTCTCAAGGTTCACGCATGTTAATATCACCCCATGATCTTGAACCTAAACTCGCCAATCCTCAAGTCATAATGAGAATCCTTTAGGCTCACAAAAGTAGTATGGGTATACAAATTTTCCTCTACCCTAAAACCACCATACCATCTCCTAGCAGGCGCAAATGGGACCCATCCCATATGGGATAAATCTCTCTAGAAACTAGTGTTATCTATGCAAAGTCTACATTCAATAAATGGCCTTTGTGCCTTGTTATATAGATAAATGAGCTCATGCCATGTGTACCTCTTATTGAATGTGACAAAATTCAAATCCTCTGCTATAAATGCCCAGTATTCAAACTTTTGAGTATTGTTTCACAAGATATATCAATATCCCTTCATTCTCAGTCTCTTTCTTGTGCAATTCCCCCAATCTATTTCTCCTTATCATTATATGAAAGGCCTCATAGCACTACCATGGTTTCCCCTTCTGAAATTGCACCGTTGTTATATTACTCTAGTAACCCATACATCCAAGAGGAACACCTGGTTGAAAAACATTTTGATATTTATGATCTAGTGCTATCAGTTGTAGACCTCTATCAGGCCTCAAGAGAGGTGTAAATGAGTGCTAAGGGAGGAGATGAATTCTTGAACCTATAGAGTTTCAGGTTGGCCAAGGTGATTATTCCTAGAGCTCGAACATTTCTGAAACTTGTCAAATGGTGTGTATATTTGTATTCTTTGTAGAAAAGAGTCGTTTTTTCTAGTCTTGAATATGTAATTTCCCCAATTAACAAGGAAATTATACAAGAAATGTTGAAAATTGAGGAAGACCTAACTTGGCTGAACTTCGATGAAGATTCCCTGAATGATAAATTTAATGAATTATCCACAGAAAGTAGATAAATCTTCTTTAGATTGTTTCTACCTCTATATGTTGAGATACCTTCAGGACCATCACCTTACAAGTTGAATATTTTCTTGAAACAAGTTCAATTGACAGTCTCCATGGGATGCTAGGTGTTGGGTTACAATTGTGACTTGATAGGAGATTAAACAATTTTGGGTATGTTATTAACTATTATCCTTTCTTGTCAAGAGTCACCCATCAATCTGGAAGTCGTTGCTTTTATTGTTGAAATGTTTCATGACCAATATTTTGTACATGATTCTTTATCACACCAAGGATTTCTTTGACCAAATTGACCTGAAAAATTCCATGGCTCATTTCACTAATGAGGGATTACTTGAATTCTCTAATATTGCCATGTCCAAAATATATACTTTATTGTTTGATTCCCCTCCTGATAGAATTTTCCCAAAATGTAAAAGTATATTGAAATTAAGTCCAAAAGCTACTATAGGGAATTGGCTCTATTATGAAGACCACACAAAGATTAGGATTTATGGTTTCATAGTTGCTCCCATACCATCTAGTTGTCCCTGAGATGTTGCAAGGATGATTTTGGAACTATTCGAGGGAATCAATAACTTGATATGAAAATGGTTGAGCCTGCTCTTAGCAGTAGGGAGAATAATCCTAAAACACTTTTAATATTTGCTTGACTCATAGACCAACCTGGTTATTACATGTAATTAGAAACACATTGATGGGGATCATTGTGACTGTACAAATATTACTGTAAGAAAATATGAATGGATGAAAAATGAGGAGAAGTACTTTCTACAATAGATTTATTTCTCAAGATAAAGAAAACATACTGAGCAGAATGAATTGATTAACTTAAACATGAAATGTAAGCAAATTGAGAAATAAGATTCATGGACAACAACTTTGGTTCATATCAACATGTCATGAATACTTCATAAACATGTTAAATAAGGAAAAGAATTCATCACATAATTTGTATCAAATCAAGGATGAACAATTGCCTCATGGTCTTTGTATTATATCATTCGCAACATTACACAAAAAAATAGAAGGGGTGGAGATACAAAAAGAAAACGAGACAATCTATAAAATCCAAAGCTAAGAATCATCAATTCTTGTATTACAAAACTAGTGTTGCATCATACATTAAAGGCTTGATCAAACAGTCTCTAAGAAGTTACACGTCGCTTAAAAAACTGCATACCTTTAATCATTGGCCCGAGGCTCTATTTATAGCTTTTTACAATTTCAACATAATTTTGTTTCATAACATATTATAGTTATATTACATCCTGTCATCACAAAAAGTCAACTGATATTCAATCTAACTGCCATGATGCTGACTGGGATGTTATTGTGCTTGAGGTGGGAAAAGAGGAATATGATTCAAATACTGAGGTGGACGAAGAGGCATATGAGGTACATGAGATGATGATGTTCCCACTAAAACTTGAGGAGTTCCAGAATCAATCCTGGTGATTTTTTTCCACGCCTTCCCCATTGGATACTTAAAAATACTAATCTCTATGGAGGGGAGGTCATGTCCATATTTGTAGGCCTAGGAAACCTTGACTGTAATCCAGTCGCAATCTCGAAATTGGTAATAGAATTCTGGTCTCCAACTCTCCCTAGATTTTCATGCATCCATCATCATTGATACATACGGTACTGCTCCCTAGGATAAAAGTCCCCATTTCCATCCCACGGGGATGATAGTCCTTCCTTGACCAATAAGGAAATCAAACATGGAATTAAATGACACAACATCATGATATAATTGAGATCCCAACTCACTGACATTTTGGGCCAGGCCAAGATATTTTTAGTATTCACTTTTTTAGCTTCAATGACCAACTCCGTTCTATCTCTTATTGCTAAATCTTGAAGCACATTATGTGTATTCTCATTGAGAAGTTCGGTTATAATCTTGGTTGAGTCATGATTTTTGTCTAATTGTGTGTCTCAAGCATCCTTAGAAGCTACAATAGCTAGCTCCATCTCATCTTGTGAAATTGCGAAATGCTTCTAGTGGGATGACACCTAACTCATAACTTGATCCCAAATCATTTACCGAGATACTCTCAATAATGCATTACCACTCATATTTTTAGATAATGCTTGGATATCTTTCTGAATATCGGTTGTAACTTGATTGAGATATGAGATAGAAACATCCTTCTTTGCCAATTCTTCATTCAAATATATAACCTCGCCACCTTTTTACCTTAGCTTAATTTGCACCTTATTCAATTGATCCTCTTTAATACTCATTTCAGCCATGGTTTTAACTAACTAATTAGTACCTGGTTAGCAATGGAAGAATTTTGAAATACAATGGCTTTAGCAAGAGAGAGGTCTTGATTTTGCACCTTATTCAATTGATCCTCTTTAATACTCATTTCAGCCATGGTTTTAACTAACTAATTAGTACCTGGTTAGCAATGGAAGAATTTTGAAATACAGTGGCTTTAGCAAGAGAGAGGTCTTGATTTTGCTTTTGTAATTGTTTTACTTCTTATTCAAGAGACACTATCCTTTCTTTATTGTTATCATTTTCAACAACTTATTTACCCAGCTTTATCTAGACTGTTAATAATTATGCCATCTAGGGATGTTCAGGGATGCAATCTCCTTCTCCTTTTCTTCTTAAGTATTTTCTTCAGGGATGCAATCTCCTTTTCCTTTTCCTTGAGCATACACTGAACTGGATCTCTATTATTTGGGTCCTTTGCTAATCTGGAGATATGTTGTTCTAAATCCACGATATTCAATTGTTTGGATTTAGTAGTTGCTTTCTCATTTTCAAATATGTGTTCAAGACGATTTACAAAACCCTGCACTCTATTAGTACTGATTATATATTTCACTACTTCTAGGTACACACCTTCTTCTGTCTGTCTCTGTAATTCCATAATATCCTTTGAGTGGACAACATCCAAATTGAAAGTAACTTGAGTGTTCTTGTAATTTGGGGCACTCTTTTCCCTCCATGTAAAATAGGATCCAAAATTTCCTTTTTCAGTGTCCCTTGTTGAAGATCAAGGGTTGACAACATCCTCACCTGGTTCACTATTGGAATGTATTTCTTGGGAAAGAGAGTCTTTTTTATATCAATAATGTCCTCAATTTGAGAATATACCCCAAATAGTCCAACTTTTATTGGATAAGTGTGTGTTTCTGCCAAGGCTCCCTGCTCTGTAGATGATCCTTGCTCTTGGGGCCAGAGTGCAGATGAAAATTTTTCTAGAACGACATGATCCAATGAATTTGGAGTAGGCTTATGTTGAAACACCATGTCAGACTATTGTTTTTACCTAGAATTTTTAGACCGTGACCTTGAACTCCCTGATTCACCCACTTATGAATCAATATTCAGTTCGTTGATTGATATTTTTCCCAAAACGTCTATTTTATGTGGTTTTGGAATCACTCGAGAAACTGCTTGAAGATCTGGATACAAAACCTTCTTGGCCTTTTCCCAGATGTCCAGGTTTGTAATCTTGTCAAGCTCTGGGTGGGTCTCATGTGGGTACCCTGACAACCTTAAACCTCTTTTGTAACACCCCGGTTTTGACCCCATGGTATTAAATTGCATATGATGTAAATTGTATTAAATCGTGGTGTGGAGCTCAAGGAAAAGTCCCATCATGGATTTAGTGTTTTATGTTTCGGCAATTAAAATTGATGACGATGGTTTATGTGCTAGCCAGGCACAATATATTTTGATACATCATGTAAAAATGCAAATTAATAAAAATACCACAACTAGCTATGCACCGCAATGTTAAAGAGATGGGGGCATGATTTCACAAGGAATAGGGAGGGAAAAATATTCAAACCCTTAAGCCAATGGGGAAAAATCAAATGTCAAAGGGAAAACCCATAAGTTGTCAACTACCCATTTTGTCCTTTTGTGCCCAGTCATCTAGAAGTGGTTGAAGAAGTTAATTCCTTGGGATGGGAAAGGTATGGAGGTCAAATTCGAATTTGGGAAGCCAACCATTTTTTGAAAACATGTTTTTGACTTGTGGGGCAAGTAAATTCTTGGAAATGCATGCCCAAGCATTTACCCATATCTTTCATTCCACACCCATTCTCATGGAGGTTGGGTTCTCTCATGTAGCTGAAGCTTGTTGAGCTTTCTCTCTCACGACTTTCTTGTTGGGTTTTCTTGTTGCTTTATTCACCCATATCTTTCATTCCATGCCCATTCTCATGGAGGTTGGGTTCTCTCACGTAGCTGAAGCTTGCTGAGCTTTCTCTCTCACGATTTTCTTGTTGCTTTCTTCATTTTCTCCATGCTCAGAATTCATTTTCTATGTTGCCGACGAATGGGAAGAAGAGGACCACGATTCTTGGGGTTGGAAGAGGCCATTTTTTTCCCCTGTGAGCGAGATGGGAGCTTCTCTCACGTTTTTCTGCAGTTTCCTCACTTTCTCCCAGCTAGGAAATCCATTTTTTTATTGGTGTGTGAATGTCGAGAGGAGATTTACGATCTGTGGATTTGGGGAGGTCATTTTTGCTTTTGTAGTGCCATAGACATTTTTCTAAATTCAGATCCACAAATAAGGGGTTTGATGAGGCCGTTTTTACCTCTGTGAAGCCCAAGGATGTTCCTAAAATCATATTTGCTCATGTAGGGTTGTTTTCCCCTTAGCCATTTAGTTTTGGTTTTCCATGGACGATTTGTGAAATTGTATTTTCTATCAAAGGGTGGTTTTCCCTTTCACCAAATTGTTTTTGGTTGCAAAACATTTTCTTTCATACCTAGCATGTGCATTTTGTTGTTGTGTGCATTTTTGTGTTGGCTTGGCAGAGTAAGTCCAAGAAACCCATCTATTAGATGGTTGGTTGTGCATGGGGGTGATTGTTGTCTTGGCAGAGTAAGTCCAAGGAAACCCTATGTAATTGATTTTTTACCTTAATAGTCGTGGAACCCAATTTTTCATTGGCTTGGTTGGACAGTCTATGAACCCGAACTGTGTGTTGGCTTGACTATGGATGTATGGTATTGTTATGTGTAAGCATGTTTTTACCTAGTGCCTTGTGGAATCATGCCCAGCTCAGGGGTGGCAGTGGTGCTAAGAGATTGATGAGCACATTGGCCTATGGTTGGGTGGAACATTGCAGTGACATAGCTAGTTGCTAGAAAGCTTCTTCTCAAGATAAGTATTCTTTGTGCATTTAGTTTCTGTAACTATATTTGTTTTATGAATTACTATGAACATGTTGAATTCTTGCATGAAATGAATGATTTGCTTCTGATGTATATTTCATGTATTATGCATCTATGTATGTATTTTTATGTTCAATGCATTTTATGTTTATGGGCATGAGGCTAGATTTCCCGGATTTGAAAGAAGCATAGTTGTGTTCTCTCTATGGTAGAGGGGTGTGGATGTGACAGTGTGGTATCAAAGAAATGGTTGCATCATTGGGCCTCAATGGGCCATGAGGAGTAGTTGATAGAGGAAGGATCACCCTCTGTGGTTAGTAGTAAAAGCAGCAGGGAGGTGAAATTTTCAAATTTCCTATCAGCTCATTTATTCGAGTTGGCCGACACATGTTGGCTGAGTTTGCTGAGACAAACCGACAAATCCTGCAGCAACAATGTCAGCATGAAAGGCCAAGTTGAGCCTACGACGACAGAGAAAAAAAAAAATCAGAAAATTTTCTAAGTCTTTGAAGAAAATTTGCATGTCGGCAAAACTGGGTGAGTTTTGTCGATGTGTCGGCTGCACTGGGCGAAGTCGAGCTGATAAGTCAGCTGAGTTGGATAAATGGAGCTGACAAGGATTGCAGCGACTATGTCGGCTGTGTTAGTCGAGTTTAGTCGAAGCGTGTCGAGTGAAAAGGCCAAGTTGCACCGATAGCGTCAATGTGAAAGGATGAATGGAGCCGACAGGGCTGTAGTGACTGTGTCAGCGAAAAAGTCTAAATGGTGCAGACAAAGAAAGGAAGAAAGAAAATTTTTGGAATTTTTTTTAAGTGTTCGAAAAATCGGCAGAGAGCGGTGAAGTTTGCCGATACGTCGGCTGAGTTTCGTCGATGCACATCAGAAAACTTGCGGCGTTTCAGCCGATACGTTTCGGATGGAAAGTTACGTTTCAGTCGATACGTGTCAAGGGAAAAGTAGAGCTTTCATCGATGAAGGAAAGAAAGAAGGAAAAATTTTACAAATTTTTCTAAGTGCCGAAATTTCCATGTCGGCAAGAAAAGATGAATTTTGCCGATGTGTCGAAAGAAAACTTGGAATTTTGCCGATGTGTCGAAAGAAAACTTGGAATTTTGCTGATGTGTCGGGCGAACTCGGAGAATTTTTCCAATACGTCAAAAAGATTGGAACGTTTTTGTTGATCGGAAAAAAATGGCGAAGTTTGTTGATACGTGTCAGACAAAATTGGCAAATTTTGCCGATACGTGTTGGGAAAAATTGGCAAATTTTACCGACACGTCGGAGGGAAACCTGAGTTTCGTCAATTGGGTGGAAAAGCTGAGTTCGGCCGAAACAAAGAAATTTTAACATGTTTTTAGTGGGATCTGCATGTGCGAGAAAACTAAAAAATGGAAATGAGCTCATGCACTAGATTGCGCGAAAATCAAAATATTAAATAAAAAAAACGAGGACGCTACCCTCGACCCGCCCTGCAGTGGCGCAGGGAAGCCACAAGGGGGAAATCCCCCTTGACCCCCGTTGTCCCCCTGAGAAAATAGGTCGAATATGATAAGAAGATAAAGGGAGAAAAATAAATGTACAAGGACATTTCTATAAAGCAGAATCAAGATTGTATTCTGATGGAGAGGGAGTCACCTTGGAAGAAGAAATTATGAAAACAGAACATCATTCTGTTATAGATGAAGGGACACCATATGAAGATGGTATTGAAGCACATTTGGATGGTGTATCTATGCAGGTTTTGAAGCATAGGATGGATGCTTTGAGCAAAGACAGAATTGGACCATTAACAAGGGAATATGTTCACTGTTGTAAAGAAGAATATAACATCATCTTAGAAAAGGTGGTATAGAAGAAAGACTAGCTGAACGCCTCATGAAATTTTAGGAAAGTTCAGACCGGCAGAATAATGTGCTATTAATAAAGTCAATGGGAGATAATATTTTCAAAGTTTTTGACATTAAGGAATTATGTATATCCACAGGAATAACATGTTTTGAACCTTGTAAGGTTGCCCCATAGGTAAATGAAGAAGCAGGGGAGTATCCATGTACTCCTGACATGGACCAAAACAAGAAGTTTATTCTGGAATTCAAGGACGAGATGACATGGTCTCATGGAGATAAACAAGGGAAAACACTTGCATATTTTGATAATAGTGTTGCTGATAGACAGGGGAAGAAATCTATCATGACATAGAAAGGGGATATATTGTTTCAAGAAGGTGATAAACCTATGATGGAAGGGAGTACGAGAAATTCTCACAAGAAGAATGTGAAGCTTGACCCAAGGAAGAAACATTTCAAACCTTCTCACCTCCTAAATCAATGAAGTCAGATCATCAATCAACTATGGTGGAATTTGAGGGTGGGATTGCTGAGTAAACTGTTTCTGTTTTGATTGACCCTGGATCCACTCATAGTTATATCAACCCTAGACTTGTGAGATGTACACTTTGAATAATTCAAACCATAAAATATCATGGTCAGTTCAACTAGCCAATGGAACCAAGAGGAAATTCAGTGAGGTGGTAAAGAAATGTCCATTAGCCATGGATGGGTTAATCACCTATGCGGATTTGAATGTTCTGCCACTTGGATCCTATGATGTCCGCATTGGAATGGATTGGTTGGAATCACATAGAGAAAATCTTGATTATTACAACAAGACTTTTGAGTGCTTGGATGAAGAAGGCAACCTAAAGGTTGTGAAAGGCATTCCAAAAGTGATCTCCAGTCAGCAGATTTTCAACAATGCAGCTGAAGAAGTTCTCTGGGAAAGGTTGCCGAGTGTATGAAACTCATGTTTTGGAGGTAGCAGATAATGAAACCCCCTAGGTTGGAGGACTTTCATGTGTTGCATGAATTCAGTGATGTGTTTCCTGATGGGATTCCAGGGCTTCCTCCAAAGAGGGACATTGATTTCACAATTGAACATGTGCCAAGTAAATCATCAGTGTCCAAGCCACCCTACAGGGTGAGTACACCATAAATGCTAGAGCTGAAGATGAAACTACAAGAGTTGTGGGAAAATAAGTATATCAAACCAAGTGTGTCCCCGTGGGAAGCACCATTTTGGTTCAAGAAAGATAAATATGGTACAAGCAAGATGTGTATTGATTATAGACCATTGAAAAAAGTCACTGTGAAGAACAAGTATCATTTTCCTAGGACTGATGACCTCTTTGATCAAATGAGAGGAGCAAAGGTATTTTCCAAGATTGACTTAAGGTCTGGTTACCATAAGGTAAGAATCAAGGATGAAAATGTTCGTAAGACAACCTTCATGGCAAGGTATGGTTCTGATGAGTTGTAGTGGTACCATTTGGTTTCACAAATGCACCAACTACATTTATGTGCCTCATGAATAATGTTTTCAGTAAGTTCTAGACATGTTAGTTCTTTTTCTCCTTTATGGAATTCTTATTTATTCTAAGAATGAGGAATAACATGTGGAACATTTGAGGTTGACTTTGAAATTGCTCAGGAAGCATAAGTTGTATGCAGGGTTGAGAAACAATGACCTCTATGAAGATAGAATTCATCATTTGGGTCACATTATCTCAGATATGTTGAAATATTGTAACTTCGAAGAATATTCTATATGTATCTTTTTGTGGTCCCCGATGGTCCTACCGGGAGAACCACTTGTATTACTTTGTACCCCAATGCTTCTAATCAAAAAAACTAATAAGAGTAATGAGTTAGTCCCCTCTAATTGCAAAGGTGGGTCATTATCACCGCAGTGTGGTTACTTGAGCCTACATGTGTAACTCGAGCCTATATGTCGGATGAGTTAATTAAAGTGAACGGATGAATATAAATAGAGGTGTAGCACTCCTCATTTGGAACACACACTCTCACTTGTGTAGCGCATTAGTGGAGGAGAGAGAAGTAGTTGGAGAAGGAGGAGGATTAGGCTTTGATCTTCTTGTTGGTTTTATCATTTATCTTTTGGGGCATCTATATTGAAGAAGCTTTTGATGGGTTTTTTCCCTTTAGGGTTTTCCCAGAATAAATATTTGTGTTCCTTTTGTATGGTTTTGCTTGTCTATCTTTCAGTGATCCTATTTATATGCTTTTGTTATGAAATTGAAATGAAATACTAATGATCTAGCTTAGCATATGAAAATTCAACATGGTATCAGAGCCACCCTGAAAGAAGACATTGTGCAGCTATAGAAGCTAGGGCTTCTTAATTTTTTGTTCTCTCTCCACAATCGATCAACAAAAGAAGGCTAGGCTGACTCTCCATTGAAGGGCGCATCTTTCTGTCGAAGCAGAATTTGATTCCGAGCATTTTCAGTTTTTAGTGCGAGAAATTAGGGATTCTTGTAGAAGAAGAATTTTTGAGTGAGCATGGAATAGGATTTCTCTCCTCATCAAAATCGAAGTTTATATACCTGGATCAATATTTTTGGTTGGGTGAAACTCTGGGAAATTCAAACCCTAGTTTGACCCCAAGCTAGAAAAAACCCTAAATACTAAAACTGCTATGTTTTGGTAAATTTGCTATATCCCGATATTGACGAAGTTTCAAGAGCTGAAAATTTTATACCCTGAAGCCACAATCCTTATGTACACTGTATCCAAAAATCAGCCTCCAATTCGCTATATTCCGGGAGATATGATCCCTCCAAATTAGGGTTCCAGCCTCTTCCAGAATTCATACCTAAACAGGACACCTGGGGAGAATTGCAATATCTTGGGCTACAGAGGTCCAAATGGAATTCCTGAAGATGTTCCAAAATTTTCACAGAATTTAATTTCTTTGGTCCAAATTTCAGACTTAGAAGATGAACCAGTGACACGTAGAAGTCCGTACAAATGCATTGTTCTGAATAGTCCTGTAACAGGTCACCTTGGGAAAAGGATCATAAATCCAAATTGGTGAAACCAATTATGATGAAACCTATGGTGTTGTATCAAGGACATACGAGGTTACCTCAGTGGGAAATTGTAGACAGAGAGGAGAATTAATTTCACAGATATCACAAAAACAGTAACAAGCATTTCTGCAGAAGAAAGTGGAAAACTAGGGCTTCCTGTTTCAGGAGCTTCCCTCCACTGTTTTCAGAAAAGGAGTACATTGGACAGCTCCATTTGAAGAGATATATATTTCTATCCAATAAAATCTAAAATATTCCAAGTTTTTAAAATTAGGGTCTCTCTGACAAACCCTAGATCATCCAGCTCTGGAAGCAGGACGGACACCTCAAATCGGTAAGATCTAATATTTTGCTATTTGCATTTGAGGTTCTCATTTCAAAGTGATATATCACATCATATTGATGATAAGCTTGGTGAATTTGACAAATTCCAAGCATGGAAGTATTTGATCTCTATAAAGAAAATGAATTAGACACCTACATGAGTAGAGAGGTTCCAGTTCTAGAGGGAGATGAGGCTCAAAGCCTTACACCAGAAGAACTTGGTCAAGGCCAAGAAGATCACTGTTGATTCAGTCACGGATCAACTTGTACCACAAATGTATTCCCTAAATACACCTAAAGAGATGTTTGATTCCTTGACCAAGCTATTTTAAGGAAAGAACATACATCAGAAGATGACCTTAAGAAACAAATTGAAGAGGTAAAAGAAGAAGTGAAGAATGCAGAAGTGGTGATAGCCACCTTGAATGGCCTCCCAGGATCATGGGATTCATTCATGTGAGGAATGTGTGACAGAAGGAATTGATTACTTTCAGTTGACTCTGGGAAGAATAAGAAGCTCAACTCATAAGAAGAGAAGAAGAAGATGGGAGCAATTAAAGATCAAGCTCTCACCATTCAAATAAGATCGCTCAAGCGATGAGGAATGTGAAGAACTCAATTCTTGAAGAACCTCTTATCCATCTTATCATTTGGATAAGAAATGATGATGTCATGAATGAAGAAGATGATGAAGTTGAAGGATCAAGAAGGATTCTACCCACGAAATGAATAAAAGATAAGTATTCAATTGTCATTTCATGATATTTTTTTGTTATACATTTGATTATCTGGTTGCATTAATGACAGCAGTGAGATATGGATGAATGTTGTGTTGGATAAAAAGTTACATCATGCATAAGAATTAGTCATTATTCATATGTTTTATGAAATAGTTCTAACCATGCAACTGGTGCATTTGAATTGTAGGAAAGGTCCTGTACAACCACCTACAAGAAAAGAAGGATGAGACTTGTTCTGAAGAAAAAGTGATGACAATTCAATAAACATGAATCTGAAGCTCCCAGGGTCAGAGACACCATGACAGAAGAAAGAGCTTTAGAGAGCGGTAGATCCACCTTGAAGGATGAAGACCACCATGGGTACAAGAGATAACTCAAGATGAAGAAAAGAATGCTATGAAAGAAGCTATGATCAAAGAATAACAGTTGATCACGGGGAATGATGTATACGATATGATTTCAAGACATAAAGGGAAGTACGTAGTATCTTCCATATGGATCTACAATAGCAAGTGTACAAAGCAAGGTTCGTGATTTGCCTCAGAAAGAATAGACTATGACATGACATACTCTATTGACCAATATATATCAAGCATAGAACCACCTATACAGAATGAAGAGGGAAGATGATACTCCACTTCAGGGGGAGTGACTACAGAAGATATCTAAGTTCGACATGATGGATAGCTTCCTGATGGATCAAAACTTTCCAACCTTCAAGGTTGAATGCAGAAGACTAGGATATGTTGATGACCTGACAAGATGAACTCATGGAAGATGTTATGATGAAATAATACTAGAATGATGTTTGGGATATAGTACTCAAACCAAAAAGCAAGAATGCGGTATCTTCCAAATGGATTTGCAAGATAAAATATGTTGCAGATAGAAGTAAGGAAAGACTTGTGGCTAGAGGTTTTCTATCAGAAATAGGGAATTAATTATGAAGAGACATTTTCCCCAATAGCACAGTATACTTCGATTAGAGCTATCATGGCACTTGCATCCATGATGAAGTGGGACTTACACCAGATGGATGTGAAAACAACTTTTCTGAATGGTGTGATTGAAGAAGAAGTATACATAGAATAGTCACAAGGATCTGAAGTTGAAGACAAATGGACTCACGTATGCAAGTTGAAGAAGGCCCTCTATGGCCTGAAGCAAACTCCCAGAGCCTGGTGTGGAAGGATAGATAGTTTCCTAACGAAAGTCGATACTAACCTTTACTTCAAGGTTATAGAAGATGAACATGTCATACTATTACTGTATGTGGATAATCTATTCCTGACAAGGAATGAGAAACAGATTGCAAAATGCAAGAAGAAGCTCGCTGAAGAATTTTTTATGAAAGACCTTGGGTTAATGCATTATTTCCTAGGTCTGGAAGTATGGAAAAATTCAAAAGGAATCTTTCTCAACTAGGGAAAGTATTTTGTAGGTTTCTGCGGTGAGATATGTTAGAATAGGGTTTTTCCATAAATTCCGCAGTAGACATTTTTAGTTGACGTTTCGATTCCGAATCGGGAACCATCATCAAGACGAAGACATTTGTTCCCGATTTGGAATCGAAACGTCGACTAAAAATGTCTACTGCGGAATTTTTGAAAAAACCCTATTCTAGGGAAAGTATGCAGTAGAGATATTGAAAAGATTCGATATGTTGGAATACAAAGCCATGGCCACACCCATGGATTCCAACTTGAAGTTGTTAGATGATGACTCATCAGAGTTAGTGGATGTGACTCAATACAGACATAGTTTTGGGTTGTTAAATGTATCTAACAAATACTAGACCAGACATTTGTTTTGTTGTGGACACCTTGAGTCAGTATCTAGTTCAACCTAGACATGTTCACCAAATAGCTGCAAAACATGTGATGAGATATCTAAAAGGGACTGTAGACTTTGGTCTATACTGTGATGGAAACCATGGCTACAGATTGTATGGCTATACAAATGCAGATTGGGTTGGAAGTATCTCAGATAGGAAAAGCACATTAGGTAGATGATTTTGTTTGGGGACTGCTATGAGTTCATGGTTTAGCAGGAAACAGTCCAGTGTTTCTCTTAGCACGGCTGAAGTAGAATACATAGAAGATTGCTCTACTAAGTTGTGAAGACATATGGCTTCGGAAGATGATATCAAGTCTCCTTGACCTGAATATGGATACTACAATGATTCTATGTGATAATGAGAGTTGTGATGACAGATAACTCTATGTTCCGTCGTAACACATAGAAATCCGGTATTTCTACATACGAGATAAAGATGCAAATGATGATTTTTCAGTATTTACATACTGTAGATACAGATGATGGTGATTTAGTATTTCTAAACTGAATATAGAGATGATGATGTTTCAGTATTCCCATACTGAAGATATAGATGATGATGATTTCAGTATTCCCATATTGAAGATATAGATGATGTTTCAGTATTTACATACTGTAGATGTAGATGATGGTGACTCTGTATTTCTATACTGAATATAGAGGTGATGATGCTTTTAGTATTTCTATGCTGAAGATATAGATGATAATGCTTTCAGTATTCACATACTGGAGATACAGATGGTGATAGTTCAGTATTCACATACTGAAGATGTAAATGATGATGGTTTAGATGATGATGTGCTGACAAAGCCTCTGTCTCGGGTAAAGTTCGAACAATTTCGAGACAAGCTTGGTGTGGTTAAGAAAGACCTTCCTCGAAAGGGGGAGTAGTGATGTTGCGGTGGGATTGTATCATCCCTGGGCACTTTCCCTAAAGTGATCCGGGGACCTCGGTCCTCGAGAATGAAGTGGGATTGTATCATCCCTAGGCACCTTCCCTAAAGTGATCCGGGGACCTCATTCCTCGAGAATGCAGTGGGATTGTATCATCCCTGGGAATCTACTCTAAAGTGATCCGGTGACCTCGGTCCTCGAGAATGAAGAGGGATTGTATCATCCCGGGACATATGTCCATAATAGATCTGGTGACTTCCATCCTCGAGAATGCAGTAGTATTGTATCATCCTTGAACTTAGGTTCGGAATGGATCCGGTGAACTTCGTTCATTGAGAAGGTGGCAGGATTGTATCATCCTTGAACTTCGGTTCAGAACGGATCAGGTGAACTTTGGTCATCAAGAAGGTGGCAGGATTGTATCATCCTTGAACTTCGGTTCAGAACAAATCCATTGAACTTCAGTCATCGAGAAGGTGGAAGTATTGTATCATCCTTGAACTTCGATTCAGAATGGATCCGGTGAACTTCGGTCATCGAGAAGGTGGCAGGATTGCATCATCCTTGGACTTCAGTTCAGAACGGATCCGGTGAACTTCGGTCATCGAGAAGGTGGTAGGATTGCATCATCCCTGGACTTTAAGTTCAAAAGAGATCCAAAGACTTCTTTGTCTTTGTACTATGATTTGCAGGTTGTTGCTGATGATGATGATGTTTCTGATTGAAAGATCAGAGTGTGATGCCGATGATATCTTGATGATGATGTTTTGATGATGACTTGATGATGATGTTTCAGATCGAAAGATCAGAGTATTTTTATGATGATGTTTTGATTATGATTTGATGATGATGTTTCTGATCAAAAGATCAGAGTTTTTTTTATGATGTTGTTTTTCGATTGAAAGATCGGAGTATGATGATGATGATGTTGCTGCTGAAGTTGTTGCTGATCGAAAGGTCAAAGTGTTGAAGATGTTGTTGTTGATCGAAAGTTCAAAGTGTTGAATATGTTGTTGCTGATCGAAAGTTCAAAGTGTTGAAGATGTTGTTGCTAATCGAAAGGTCAAAGTGTTGAAGTTATTTCTAATCGAAAGGTCAAAGTGCTAAAGATGTTGTTGCTAATCGAAGCGGACAAAGTTGTTGATGATCGAAGCAGTCAAATGATTGACGATACTGAAGACTGAAGATTGAAGATGAATACTACATGATGTTGAAAAGCTTCCAATGATTTATAGATGTGTTACCCTGATGATGTTGATGATGTCTTCTATTTCTCTCCTATCATTGTTATTGTTGATGTTGTTGTAGAATACCCTTCTCGTTAAGGGGGAGTGTTGAAATATTGTAACTTCAAAGAATATTCTATATGTATATTTTTGTGGTCCCTGATGGTCCTACCGGGAAAACCACTTGTATTACTTTGTACCCCGATGCTTCTAATATGAAAGAACTAATAAGAGTCATGAGGTAGTCCCCTCTAATTGTAAAGGTGGGTCATTAGCACCCCAGTGTGGTTACTTGAGCCTACATGTGTAACTCAAGCCTAAATGATTTAACTCGAGCCTACATGTCGGATGAGTTAATTAAAGTGAACGGATAAATATAAATAGAGGTGTAGCGCTCCTCATTTGGAACACACACTCTCACTTGTGTAGTGCATTAGTGGAGGAGAGAGAAGTAGTTGGAGAAGGAGGAGGATCAGGCTTTGATCTCCTTGTTGGTTTTATCTTTTATCTTTTGGGACATCTATATTGAGGAATCTTTTGCTGGGTTTTTTCCCTTTAGGGTTTTCCCAGGATAAATCTTTGTGTTCCTTTTGTATGGTTGTGCTTGTATATCTTTCAGTGATCCTGTTTATATGCTTTTGTTATTAAATTGAAATGAAATACTAATGATCTAACTTAGCATATGAAAATTCAACAAGATAAAGGAATATTTGTAGACCCTGAAAAGATTGAGGCCATGATGAGTTGGCTTGCTCCAAGAAAGTTAACAGATGCAAGATATTTTGTGGGACTTGCAGGACATTGTAGGAAGTTCACTGAAGGATATTTTGCTGGTAAAGTGGAGTCTATGTATAGGCTGAGGAAGCATGCATGTGAATGTAGTTCCATGAGGGAATGTCCCTTGTGTGTATGAGCATACATATGAGGACTTCCTGAAGACTGCAGGTAGAATGACCTGAGCAGAGCAGTATGGTTGTGCTCAATGAAACCCAGGGTAGGAACTTGCCATGTGCCATGGGAAGGATCTCATGGCTAAGAACATATTTTGAAACTTTAGATTGCAATTTTGTTTGTTGATTATGGGAGACTATGATCTCCTGTTAACATTGGATAGGCTTGTCTTGCATTGCTTGATGTCTGAGGTTTCCTATTGCTAACTGTGACTGTTTACTTGATTTAAAATTGTGTTAGCATGACATTTTGTATGTGGATGTCTAGGTTTTGGGAAGCATGTGTAAGTAAGGGATAAGTACTCCCAATTGCAAAAGCCAAACAATATGGGGATGACTGCATGGTTGCAAAAATCTGATTTTCTGCAGGAAGTAGGATTGGGAACTCATATTTTTATTTGACTAGCAATGTTATTGATTGTTCGATACTTCGGAAATCATGTATGCATGAAATAGATTTGAAAATCTATGATTGAAATTTCTATGGTGACATATCATATGAACTGCATACTTCTATGTAACTCAGGTGAGATGATGGAAGTATGCCCCTGGAGTACATAGCTTCTTGGAAGGATGTGTTTGGGATACATAACTCCTCGGAAGGATGTACTAGGTGTACATCGATCCTCGGAAGGATGTACTGAGTGTACATAGCTTCTCAGAGGAATGTGCTTGGAATAGGTTTGGAAACCTATGATTGAATTTTGTTTTATGATGGCATCTCATATGAACTGCATGCTTGTATGTAACACAGGTGAGATGATGAAAATATGTACTAGACGTACATGGCTCCTCGGAAGGATGTACTGGGATACATAGATTCTTGAAGGGATGTGTTGGAATAGGTTTGAAAACCTATGATTGAAATTTTATGATGACATCTGATGTAAACTGCATGTCTGTATGTAATGCAAGTGAGACAATGAAACATGTACATGGAGTACATGGTTCCTCTGGAAGGATGTACTTGGGTACATAGATTCTCCCCCTGCCAGCTAGGAATCGGTATGCATCACTGGGGACACCCAGGGTGTAAGAAATCCGGTTAGACTTCTTTCTGCACACATTCATGCTGTAAGGGGATTGTCACGAGAGTGGGGGCTCCATGAAGAGAATAACCCCTGGGTATTATGATGTATGGAAAGTAAGTGCCTAAGCATTGGTAAGCACTTGGAGGAGGTGCTAGTTCCTTAAGCTAGAGCTACCATTGAGCACCCAAGGAGGTGCTAGGCTCTGAAGTGGGGCTGACAAGATCTCAATTGAGAGATGTTATACAGATAAGCATTTGGTTTACTTATCAAACTTTTGTTGTTATTGATTTTCTGTAAATATACATGAGCATGTGATGCAGCCATGGTTTTGAAAACCTTGTTATAGATTGCATCCTATAGGAATGAATCTAACATGTGAATTAAATTCATTGTGGTGTTCAGAAAGGAAGCACCTGAGCTTGGTAAGCACCTAGTGGAGGTGCAAGCTCTTTAGCAAAGTTGCCATTGAAGCACCCGAAGAGGTGTTGGGCTCAAGAACGGAGCTGTCAGACCTCGGTTGAGAGGTATTTTCAGGTGATCTAAGGCTTGCATCAATTTGGCTACCCTTTAATGCACACCCAAGTGTGGGGTGGGGCAGGTTTGTGAGTGCCATGGTTGTATAAATCCCAGTCGAACACCTATGGAACCAAGAGAAGATACTTGTGCAGATAAGTATTTGGTTCACTTGGCAAATTTTTGTTGATTTTATGTCAATATACATGTGCATGTGATTCATCTATGATTTTGGAAAATATTGTGAAGGGGAATTGACTCATTTCTTGGGGCTTGAGCATAGGTATTTTTGGTTGCCATAGACACTGGAAATGTTCCAAGCTGAGGAGAAGGATTATCTAAGACCTAGAAAAATATCTGGTGGTGTGTACTAATGCATGCAATTGAGGACTTGGAGGAGTTCGTATGCAAGACAACCACGAAGTGGAATCAAGGAGGAGTTCTAGATCATACCACTAGACAGGTAAAGGTGCAGAGGAAGCACCACGGTCCTGATATGGCTACATGGGAACTGGAGGATGCCATGCGATTGCACACTCAGTTTTGGTTCAATTTTGCAGAGCATTGAGGGTGGTGCCTGTGTAGCAATTGTTCATTTTTTGTAAAGCACCGAGGATAGTGTTGTTGAAGGGGGAGGGGAATGTAACACCCCGGTTTTGACCCCTTGGTATTAAATTTCATATGATGTAAACATTGTATTAAATCATGGTGTGGAGCTCAAGGAAAAGGCCCCATCATGGATTTAGTGTTTTATGTTTTGGAAATTAAAATCGAGGCCGATGGTTTATGTGATAGCCAAGAACAATATATTTTGAGACATCATGTAAAAATGCAAATTAAGAAAAATACCACAACTAGATATGCGCTGCAACGTTAAAGAGATGGGGGCATTATTTCACAAGGAATAGGGAGGGTGTTGTACAGGAATAAACACCTTATAACCGAAGTTCTGGGGTTACCAACATACTCATAAAACTTGCAGGAAATCGACTCTAGAGTACAGGAAAGGAAATAGGAGGATAGGAAAGACTCACCCGATACACGACGGTTGATCCTAGTTTGTCCTCTTCCACTCTACTTCTCCTCCAAATCCTTCAGGGATGCTTCTCCTTCCCCTGTCAAGAACAAATCCTCCAAATGCAAGATGATACATGTATATAAAACAAATTAGATAAATCATATACAGAGTGCTTAATCATAAGTATTCATCAAACCATGATACATGAAAGACATTCAAGAGACATATGGAAGAAGGATTCTCTTTATTAACAATAATGAATGAGTTCAGACTACAACCCAACGCCTGAGACAAGGACTCCTCTGCAACCAAAGGATTCTGAGTTCCACTGCTCCAAAGACTTCTGAATAGAATCCACCAGCATAACTTTGCTCTCCAAGTATATATGATTAATACCCTCCCCAAGCCCTTTATTTATACTTGGTGAAATAAGGCAGTTTCGAGGGTAGAGGAGGTTGAGACAGTTAAGGTGATTATGGTTAAGGGCTTAACAAATCTCAAATAATCACGATTTATTATTTTTAATGTCAAAGGAAGGTGTACGTGGCTATTAATACTGGCAACTCGCGTATGACACGCGAGTTGCTCTAAGGGAAACCCGCGTACAAATCTATACGCGAGATGCAATTACCGATACTCGCGTACAACACGCGACATGTTTTGAATAAAAGGCGCATATGTACGCAAGTTGCATATAAGAAGAGGCGCGTACAACACTTGACATATCCTAAGGTAAAAATAACCAGCTGGATGAATGATAAATGTAATTCATAATATGCCCATCTATAGTGTTTTAGGCAACCTTCAATCCATAAATGTCCTTTTTTGTGCCAACATGAGGAATGTCGACACTCGGACGGAGAAGTGCCATTCAGGTGGATAACAGATGCCCCCTAATGTGTGAGGTCAGAGGGAAGCGATGGCCGAAATACATTATAATATTTATCTTTGGAGAACTCAGAAATCCAATGGAGCAGAGGTAGTACCTGAAACAAATACATAATAACGTCATGTACAAAGTCATATCTGAGGATGCTATGTTCAATTTACTGGAACACTAGCTCCTTTACAATATTTTAGTACATCATATGATACGGGTATGAAACCACGTATATTACAAAGGTGGATCGAAGACACAATATACAATAATGATGAGTCTTCAAAGATCTGGAAGTTGTGTACATGCATAGAACATAATCTTGCGCAACTTAGTCCATAGGTGAGGAACTAAGGTCTTCATAAATTATCCCAAAGAACCAGTACAATCCAAGCCATGTGAATAAACATAGGTTGAAGTCGAACATGGAAAGGAGTCAACAGTTTTTCAATCAATAAGTGATAATCGACAACTAAAGCAAAGGAATTCACCAATGATGAAAGTGAATCTTGAGGTACGATCATCAAAACTCTAGGTCTTCGTCATCAGGAAGTACTGAAACAGAACCATGCTGTGATAAGGAAGGCAATAGATCCTCCAACGGATCACAAGAGTGACTAGGAACTGGGCAAAAGAAGGGAGACACAATAGATAACAGATATAACAATGATGGGATCAAGATATAGATCAAACATTGGGTGAAGTATTTGAACAATGAGCACGACACAGAGATGACCCAAGGCAGCTGGTAACTTATAGATAGAACAACTAGACTTATCTATCATGTAGGAGACATGATCAGATTCCCCAAGTATAACGAACAAGAGGAGGAGTAAGAAACTCGAAATAATAGTTGAATGGAAAAGTGATCACTAAGACATGGGTATCGAAAAAAACAAAGAGTGCTATGTTCAAGGAGGACATGCTTCCACTACTGAAAATAAGAGAAACTTCTTCCTTACCTTCCCTGTTAAATTTTAACGAGTCCAGGAAAGTCAACTCGGATCCCTCTTCATTTTTTAACAAGCTTGAAGAGAAGAGAAAATAATGCTTGATAGTGTCACTGGTTCGTGGATTTAATGAGCCCGAACTAGTACATGCTCAGTAGGTGATTTCACATTTAGAGAGTCTGAAAACTCCAAAGAAGACTCCAAGGGGGTCCTTTTTTGTCCAATTTAGTCTCATGAGGCTGAAAAAGTATAAACATACCACAAAAGAACTCTCTTAACTTTCGTAGAAGAAAAGGTGAACCTTTTTCGTACTTAGTCAAGGAGGTCCGAAAAAGGTTAAATTACCACCTACCCAACGCTCCTTCCAAAACAGCATTAAATAGCTTGAGTTTTACGAGTGTGAAGGAAAGCAAGATCACTCGGAAAGATCCATTTGAGTACGAGAAATGGGGATTACAACAAGAAACTCGTTGCTTTGTTCTTAAATGTTTAAGGAGAATGACAAAGACACAAAGTACACTCGAAATCTTTTTCATGTTTAGGTCCAGAGCACGAAAAAGAGAAAACTAAGCTCATACCGGGCGTTCCTTTTCCGTAAATTTAGTCCCTCAATCCTAGAAAAGTGATAAACCTATGCCTGAGAATACTCTTCTTAATTCAAAAGGAAAAGAGAGGGATCATTTCTCGTATTATTCCGCATGGTCCGAGAAAGAGAACCTACCACCGATGCGGATGCCCGTTCACATATTCTTAATGAGCTTGAACGGACAAGTTAACTCGGCAGTCAAGTCTATTTTGAAGGAGTCAGACCTGGGCCTAAAGAAACTCCATAAGGGCGAGGAGTCCTATAAAGGGATAGCTTGTAAAAAGAGATTCAAAAGAAGCTCTATTTGGCATGAAAAATAGATAAAAGGATACCCCTGTACCTGAAACAGTTGTGGCCTGAGTATCAAAGAACAACATAGGCTTTGAAGAAAGATACTCATGAAAAAAGGGTCCTATCCACGGAAGAACAATGGTAAAAACAGGGAACTAATGGTTTATAATACCATAGTCCGTGGAAAAATTTTGATTGCTAAGGTTAATGTGGATTGAATATAGATGCCAAAAATGCATTGGAAATGACAAAACCACCCTATTGGAGCAAAAAACACTTTATAATGATGAAAAACCTGTTTCAAAGCAAAAAGAAATATGGTATTAGTTGAATAGATTTTCAAACTATAGGAAAAACCCACTTGGAGAAATAAAATTTCTATAAATAGTTGAAAATCAAAACAAAACTCACCATTTGGAATTTTTAGCCATAAGAAGCAAGTTTCTACCTCTACCTTTGTTCGATCGTTGTGGACAATCTAGCAAATGAAATCAAATTCCGCAAGTTGCAGGTAAGCCTACACCCCAAGCTCTTCATTTTGATCCTAGCAATTATTAATTTTGAGTCTCAATTTCATTATTAAAAGCATCCTAAAGCATGTCACGGCGCGTACGTGGGTTCACAGTGTAAAAACTCGCGTACACGCATTCTATACACAGGTTTCCTTTAGAGACAGTCACGTACAATATGCGACATGTTTAACTAGACAGTCGTGTGTACTGCGTGAAGGATAAAAAGCTAATTATGGTTCAAAAAAATTTTGAAATTTTGTATGAAATTAATGAATCAAATTACTTGTTTTCCTAGGTGTGAAGATGGTGTTGGAATGGAGGGAACGGGAACATGAAACAATGGAACAAGAAGCATTCCAAAGTGCACCCACTATACATGCATTGCGAACAAGTGGGCTATTAAAGTTCTTTTGCACATCACCCATGCGGGCCAATGTCTGCCTATTGGAGTTCATGATAAACTATTGGGATCACGATTTGGGGATGTTTGACCTATAGGGTGAGACCTTGGAGATTACTACTGAGGACATGTATTTCATTACCGGTCTGTCATAGCAAGGGGCGCTGGTCAACTTAGAGGGCACTGGCAAGGGCGGTGACCCTTTAAGTGTCCAGAACTACATAGATGTGTTTTGCACACCAGGTACCCAAAAGAGAGGGATATGTGTCCCTATTGTACATATCCATGAATTTACTCTACAGGTACTTATGAGCACCATCGTGAGGATTTCAGGATCTTCCTCATTACATTTGGCTACACGGAACCAAATGAGGTTGGCAGTGGATTGTTTTTGTGGTGCTCTCTATGATTGGTGTTCGGGAGTTGTCCCTATCATAAAAATACAACTGTCCGATTGCAAGAGAGGAAGGAAAAAGAACTTTGGTTATGCGAGCATATTGGTTTCCTTCTTCTTCAAGAGAGTACCAGGGTTGAGCCCTGCCATACTTCTACCAGTCTGATCTCCACGTTAGCCAAGGCTAAGCAGATGGGGAGACATCTTCCTCCATCAAGGAGGAGGAGATACAGTGCATAGTGTATACGATGATGATTTCTATATCTGGTGGGAACAACAGCTACCGGTACTAGAGCAATTTCCATATGCTATCATGGACTTTCGAGGTGACCCAGACCTTGTCCTCCCTCCAGGAGGAGCATGGGCAGAGATAGGTAAACAATTTTTTAATTTTTATCATTTTTAAAAATTTTATGAATTTTAAAACGATAAAATATATACATATGTACAAGTCTTAATCCTATAAATGTGTCAAAATGCAGATATTGGACCAGTCTGCCCTGAGGGGCATCCACGCATGTTTGTTCATCCTGTCATAGGCGAAGACCCGGGGCTGAACAGGGTTCTAGAGGGGAAGCTGGCCAAGCTGACCCAAAGAGTTCCCACCTTGCAAATAGAGCATATCCCAACTGACATGCAGGAGTTCGTTGTTGGAGTTCCACCGGTCTGGTTACGTCTTTTTAGGTGAGTGACCAAAGTGGTTCTTGTATACATGGATGTTGTGGAGGCTGTCGAAGCCGAAGAGGCTGAGGAAGCCAGAGTACAGAGGGACCATGGGGACCAAGGTGGTCCAAGTGACCAGGGTGGTCCTGCTTAGATCTAGGACATTTTGATGGACAACGATCCACATTTTTGTATATTTTTGTATATGATACCATTATGACAGGATCGGAGGATCAGACTCGACCTATCTATTGACAGATATAGTACATATATATATATATATATATATATATATATATATTGTTGTTGGTTTATTTACAAATGTTTTTTATATGTGTGTTAGATGCTAATCTAAAATGTAATTAGCATATGCATCAGTCAATGAATTATGATTTCGTGGAATGTGATTGAATATAATAACTTCAAAATTTCTTTCCAATAACCGAATTTGCATGAACTGACGTAATAGAATAGGATTTCGCACCTGATAAGCTCGATTGAGCTGGGAGACTACCAGCTGAGAGTCTAGACGAACCTCGAGCTTGGTGATACCACGTGACAAAGCATCCCATAGGAGCTCAATTACAGCCCTATACTCAACAACATTATTAGAAGCAGGACCTAAACAAGTGCCTCCTGCAGCAACTAGTTGTCCTGAGGGAGAGTAAATGACCCGCGTTGCTGAATCTAGGTTACACGTGTGACGGCTGGCACCATCAGCAAACCCTATATACCTTTCAGAAGACATCTGCAACAACCAGCAAATAATATAAAAAACAAAACCGACAACTTAATGTACATAAAAATACATACAATAAAAATACAAGAAAAAGTGCTAAGCTTAAGCATAGTACTTTTTCAGGTAGAGCCCATTTCTAGGCTCGGGCAGCTTGTTCCCATCAAAATCAATCAACTCATATGCGCCCTTCTTCAAAACTTTCAATATGACATAAGGTCCTAACCACATGGCCTTGAATTTTCCTGCCCCCAAGGGTTCTTTGTCTTGATCCCAAAGCAATACAAGTTCCCCCTCAGAGAAAACCCGAGGTTTGACCGATTTATCATATTGAGTTTTGACCCTATTTTTATGAGCTTGATTAGCAGTTAGCGCATCTCTACGTTGTTCATCAAGGTGTTCTAAATGTACCAGACGTTCCTCAAGCTCAGTGGTATTAGGTAACACATGTATGGCTACTTTTAGAGACGGGATTTCACACTCAATCGGAGTAATTGCTTCCACTCCATGAATGAGTTGGAAGGGGGAGAAACCCATAGCAGTTTTTACGTTAGTTCGGTAGTCCCAAAGAGCAGGATATAGCATGATGTGCCAGTTAGAACAGGTTGTGTCAATTGTATGTTTAAGGATAGTCTTTAACGTTTTGTTAATAGCCTCAACCTGACCTTTTGCTTGCGGATAGTACGAAGATGAATGTTCTTGTCTAAATCTGAGCATAGTGGTCAGTTCCGTCATCATGTTATTTTGAAAATGACTTCCATGGTCAATGACAATCACTTTGGGTAAACCAAACCATGCTATAATATGATTGAATACGAAGAAAGCTGTTGTTTTCCCATCAACTTTAAAAGTAGGCATTGCCTCTGCCCATTTCGTAAAATAGTCAACAGCGACAATGATGTATTTATGCCCTCCAATCGAGGCTGGGTTGCATGTCACGTAATCAATCCCCCATTTCATGAAGGGGCCTACCGAGACAACGGGAAATAATGGAGCAGGATGTGACCGCATTTTCCTGGTGTAAAGCTGACACAGATGATAGCGCTTCACTGCTTCTACACAATCTTTGAAGATCGTGGGCCAGAAATAACCGGCACGTAGTATGTTCTGGGCCGTTGCTAACCCAAATAAATGACCCCCACACGCTCCACTATGGGAATCATTCAGGACAATCTCCACTTCCTCATGGGTAAGGCAACGACGCAAATGGAATCTACCCCTCGTCGATATAATGTATCTCCTATAATGAGGTAGTTTTTGGCATGAAGGCGTAATTTTCGTCGTTCCTCCCTTGAGGAAGCTGTAGGATACTTTAAAGTCTGGAGATATATAAGAATATCCCCATACCAAGGATCAGAGGTGGATATCAAGAAGATGTGCTCATCTGGGAATGAGTCATCTTCAACGACTACATCTTCTTCAGTAGGAAATTCTGCTATAAGTTCAGCAAAAGCTAAGGACTTCTTAGACTCAGCAGACTGAAAATCCAAGTCAAACCCTTGAAGAATGACTATCCATTTGTTAAATTTCCCCCCAATAATCCATCGGGATAAAACATATTGAAACGGATTCACATCCACCACTACCATCGTGGTCCTAAGTAAAATGTAGTGACGTAACCTCTGAACAGCATAAATGGCTGCTAAGGCTAATTTCTCAACGTGGGAGTATTTAAGTTCAGGTCCGGCCAAAGCACAGATAAGATAATAAATGACATGTTCTACAAGCTTATCATCCTCCTAGACTAGTACTACCCCAATTGTCAACTCAGACGTGGCCAGATATAATATAAAATCCCTAGAATAGTCTGGCTAGCGCAACAAGGGTGCCGACAACAAAGCTTTTTCAATGCCTTGAACGCAAGTTGTGCGGTTTCATCCCATACAAATGGGGTGTCCTATTTGAGTAGGCGCATGAAACCCTTAGTAATATTGGCATAATTAACAATAAAACGTCAAAGAAAATTAGACTTTCCTTGCAGGCTTTGAAGTTGCCTGATAGAACGAGGAGGAGGTTGATTTACAATGGCCTCAACTTTCAATGGATCCACTTGGATGCCTCTACTAGAGACAATGAACCCAAGCAATCTTCCGGACTCGACACAGAATACACACCTGTGGGGATTCAAGCAGATTTTATAATATCTGCATCTTTCAAATACCAACCGTGAATGATCTGGATGTTGAATTCTCTTACGAGAATGTGCAAGCAGATCATCAAGGTATGGTTCGACAATGGCTTTAATATCATGGAAGGCAAAGTTCATAGCTCGTTGAAAGGTTGCCCCAGCATTTTTCAGTACAAAGGGAATTTTCTTATACGCAAAGGTACCCCAAGGAAAAATGAAAGCATTTTTATGTTGGTCTTTCGGTTTTATTTGAATTTGATTGTATCCGGAGAAACCATCCATAAACGAGAACACCTCACTTCCCGCAAAAGCATCTATAATTTGGTCTATAAATGGCGTGGGATAGTTGTCCTTAGGACAGATTTTATTCAGGTCTCTAAAGTCAATACAAACGTGAATAGTCCCTTGCTTCTTATCAACAGGAACAGGGTTGGATACCCATTCTGTCAAAGCTATGGGATAGATAAAACCAGCCTTCAACAGCTTTTCAACTTCAGCCTTCACAGCTGCTACTTTGTGCCGGTTAACAAGTCTTAACTTTTGTCGAACTGGTTTAGCATCAGGATATGTTCAGATTTCGTGTTCAACAATCGATGGATCTATGCCTGGCATCTCCTCATAAGACCAGGAAAAGACATCGTAGAATTCCTTAAACAGGGCAGTATAGATAGTAATCTCTTCAGGAGAGCAATTTGCACCTATATATATGTTTTCCACGACATCAGGATTTATAGAGATGTTAATAGGTATAGTGGCAGAAATATTTTCCATATTCCCCTCAGCAAACATTCCTTCCCTAGGCAAATGATTGATAGGTATATCAACATCTTATGACAATCTCAAACGAAACTCTTGATTTTCTATTCTACTTAGTTCTAGAAGAAAATAGGATAGATGATGAAGATCCTCACAAATCTTACCACGTCCACTCATGGCTTCCCAAATGGCTTCATCAGAAGGTAAAACCATGTCTAAACAATTGATAGAGTGCAAAGAGTTTTCTGCCCATGCGGGAAAATAGACTTCTTCCATATCTTCTGAGACTGTTAGAGGATCTGGGATGGGATCAACAGTGGCTTGAGTGATGGCTTGATAAGCTACCTCCACTGTCGATAAGGGCACATCTGGTTCATGGGGAGATGGGAGAACCCAAGGATCAGTCCTATCAACAACCGTAGCTATGGACCTCCCCACACTAGTAGAACCAATATAATTAACTGGGGATGGAAGATCAAATGTGCCCATCAGTGATGTGTACATTCCAGCCCCCAAGCTCTATGCAACAGGTTTGACCTGATCAACCAATGGTACAGCGGACTCATTAGACTCTAAATTACCTTTTCGGGTAAAATCAAGTTGGTCAATAGTAACCAACTTGCCCTCATGTGGAAAAACCACTACACGAAAGACGACCGACGCAATAGCGGACATTGCGTAAGTCCAGTTTCTTCCCAGAAGTAGATTATAGTCCAAAGGAGCATCAATCACTTCTACCTCAACAACCACTACTTTCCTCGCCAGCTTAATTTCAAAAGTCGGCAGGATACCATGCGGACGAAAGGACCTTCCATCAAAATCGGTAAGTAGAGTGTTTGACGGGACCAGCTCTGGGGATCCAAGATCTTTCCAACAGGTCAAGGACATAACACATGTAGAAGCACCCTCATCAACAACTTCCCTTCCAATGGTCTTTCCACCATGGATGACATCTATTGATAAGGCTACATGGTAAGGTAGGCGAATTTTAACATCAGACAATTGAAACTTCACCATGAGACTTGACGAATCCATGTTGTCTAAAGCTTCTAAGAGGGCATCCCGCTGAGTGGGACAACTCTGTAACACCTCTAAAGCTGACATTGCACACGGGGTTTGAGCTAAATCTTCAACCACGGAGTAGTTTGAAGCAGCCCTAGCGTTAGGGTTATGCAAGGTCTTCTTGAAGACACCTTTCGGTATCTTCGGCATAGTTTCAGCTGGTTTCTCTATTGTGAGAGGGTTAGAATTTTCACCTACAACTTTACCCTTCTCAAAAGTCTCTTTCTCATAATTTTTATTCCTCGTCTGTAACAAAGTCAAAGATCGAACCATGTTGATATAGTTTGGGTTAGGGGCATTTTGAGTGCCCCCTGCTACATTAGAAGCTGAAGCAAAGTTCTGTCCTTGGGGAAAAGGATCCTTCGGGATAGCCGGTTGTTGAGCTTTAAGCAACTTCTAGGCTTGTTCCATAAGGGGACAAAGCTGAGTAAGGTGGTCCTCGTGGCACAACTTACACGGGAACTTGAACTTATTCTTTTATTTCTTGCCCTCATCAGCATTGTTTGCGGGCTTCTGCTTGTTTTGGTTTCCCTCTCATTTCTTTCCTCTCTTTTTCTTCCCATCGAGCTGTTGATTGCCCTTCTGAGAGGTTTGTGCAAAAACATTTGCACTCTGGGGTGAGGGGGCAACCTTTGCTGCCTCTGCCATAGAATGCTTGAAAGACAACTGATGAAGTTGCTTAGCCAAAGATTCTACGGTGGGAGAGTTAACAGACCCAACCACACCATAGGCATGGGGTCCAGGCTTAGGCTTCTCCACATCATGCGTAGGCCTCGATGCCTCAGGGATAATCTCATATAATATCCCAGATTGTGAATAAATCAAATCCAATTGTTGGGCCCTAAGGATGTCTTCTTCTTCATTTTTCACTCCTGAGGTGGATACGTCCTTAGATATGTAAGGCAACAGGGATTTAAGGAACCACTCTAAAAGGAACTCAGGAGGAATAGTGGCTTTTATAAGGCTCTTTCACCTCCTCCACTCTTGGATGTGATCGGAGATGTGGGTAGCCTTGTTCTACCTAAAGGTAGATAACAAGTCCGTTCCGAAATCATATCGGACCGGAAGCTGAAAGTGGCTAAGAAATGCACTAGCCAAATCTCAGAAACTACTGAAAGCAGCAGAAGGAAATTCAATATACCATTTTTTCATGGTACTTGTTAAGGTTCTCTGGAACAGCCTCAACCTAACTGAATCTTCATTTAGTGAATTTGAAGAACACCATAAATGGAATGTGGTGGCATGAGCTCCAGGATCTTCACCAACTTTGCCCTCGAATTTAGGGATGTCCGATGTCAATTTGGTGGGTACATGTGGCCACGAGGGGTCATGCCTCACCGAGTCATTCATCAATTTTGACAAATCTGGCAAGTTTAAGGTTGCTAGGAATGGAAGTTTGGGTCGAACCGGGGTACTAAATGTGCCAGCCTAGGGATTAGAGGGACCTGCCCCCGAATGCCCATAGGTAAAAGTGGGGTTGCCCCCTTCCACCAGTTGCGAAGTGGGTAGATTACTCTGAAATGGATTCCATCCATAAGCCACAGGATTGTGTGTGGGAGGTGTAGTATAAGAAGTTCAGGTCATCCCAATCGAAACTAGGGTCTGAAACACAGGAGCAAGTATCCCTCCGCTAAATAACGAAAAGGGAGAGCTCGTAAACGGAGCCGAAATCGGAGTTTGAAAACTTTTCCCATAAGAGGTATTGTTCCCAAACTACACTCCTACATACAAAGGTGATGGGCCTACGTATGGAGTGGATGGGGAAATGTGCCCCCCATTCCAAGGAAATCCTTGGACAAACGCCGAGGATCTTACCAGACCGCTCTGGGTAGTATATGGAAAGGAAGAAGGAACAGTAGGTATACTAGGGATCCCAGTAACCATATCACCAGAAGTACCTGCTAGGTTTGAGTGAACTAGTGGTTGGAACACTCGGCTCGCTAGAGTCAAAGGTGTAGAAGGTATACTAGATCTAGGGGCACTTACTGGGGCTAGTAGTACCCCTTCAACCAGAACGGATGAGGTGAACACAAAAGAGCTTTCTTCCGTAGAAGACATAATCCTACCCACAGGGACACCTAAAACAGGTGAATCAAAATGTCTAACCCGAACGATCACAGTATCATTTAAATCAGTCAAGGGGGTGTTAAAATTCCTTGCAAACTCGTCAGTCTACAAGTCTTCTATCTCAACTGTATCAATATTAAAACGGTTAGCTATCAGTTCTGGTTCACCAAGAACTTCACTTACTCCTACCGGTTCAAATGAACCGTTCGTGTCCAATCTCCGCCTTTGGGGTGGAGGTGGAGGCTCCAATGTGATGAGAGGAGGAAGGTTTTGTAACCTTCTTGACCTTCTAATAGGTTGGTCCTCCACGATTGAAAATTTGACAAATCAAACCCTAAGGCCAACTAAACACAGGAAAAACGACAAAGCACACACTATAAAAAATTCTAAAGCCTCAAACAATCAGTCAAGGGTGAAAGATATGCTTTCCTGAAGAAAGCTGAAGAACGATTACTTGGTGTCCTTGAAGTGGTTCTTAGGCACAAGCGGAGGAATCACCCACCGCCCTCCTGCACTTACAACAAGGGTTACCTTCCAAGCCCGTGCAAGGTGAACTAGAAATAGCCTTCTGGTTTACCTGGGTATGAACCCTAAATGTCAAGATACTTAAGGATACCTTAGCTATACCAACAGTCTGGGGGGACAGTCGCAAGCCTGACTCATACGCATGGGCAGGGTAGCTGAGCATGAAACTCTATCTAGGAAAGAATCCCTAGGTGCGTAAAAGTCTTTATTTACGTTTTGACAAGGAATCAGAGGGTTATCTCCTCAGTCCAATGCATCCACGCGGCCTCGTGCTTGACTCCCTTTTGAGAGGAGCTTCCCAGATACAATTGATAAAGTCAAGGATTTACCTAAAGAAAGGTCCACTACGTCTTAATTTTAAACCTTATGGGAAGTTTACAATTCCTATCCCACAAGTCTAGCCTAAGCTAGTAGGTGAAAGGCCCCTAAAAATAAAAATTACTAGTAAATTTTAATTATTGCGTTCATTTTAAAGGGATTTTTCTTACTCAGAAGGAATGGAGTGATGGACTATGGTGTTTTTGACTCGATAAGAAATACAAAAAAAAAAGAAAAAGTAAAGGTGTTATTTTTTTCAAAGAAAATTACCACTATTAAAGCAAACTTCTTTTTCTTTTTGTAAATATATATTGATGAACAAATGCAACGATAAAGAGAAACTAAGGCTATGTTTTTGTAGTTTTTGAGATTATATTTTTAAAACTAAAATAAAAACTACTTATGCAAAGCAAATGCAAAAGCTTGAAAATGTTTTTCTTTTCACTTTTTTAAAAATGCTCAAACTCTACCATGCACCTAAAATGCACTAAACTTGAGTATACTTGGATCAAATCAACTGTATAAAATAAACAAACTGAAGCAAATAGGTCAATGGAACCAAGAATCAACCAAAAAAGGAAGACCTAAAACCCAAGCTTGGGTGTATACAATGACAAGAGATCACTGTAGACTCATAAAGGTAAGTGACAAACCAACCATTATCAAAAGATAGACTAGAAAAACAATGCCCAAAACCCTGATCACTGATTCAGACAGATACACTTCAACCTATAACCCAAACAGGCCACGCTACTTCAAAATGCAAACAGAAGACAATCCAAACAAAAGAAACCCAAGGGCTTTATGAAAAAGCACAAAGTGTGGTCACCAAGGTCTTCAGACTAATAGCACAGTATCCATAAAGAAAAGCCAACTAACAAACAGGAATTACACAAAGATAGGGACAAGCAAACCCTAGCCTAAAAATCCATATTTCCAGGCTTGTACGTGACTGTGTATAAGGGCAACTCACGTACATTACGCGACTGTCCAAGAGAGCAACCCGCGTATGCAGGCCTCTGTACGCGACTGTGCAGCAGAGAAACCCGCGTACAGGTACAAAATTTTTCTAAAAAAATAAGAAAAATCCACAACGCTTTCAAACACTATGATAAGCATGAAACAAGATAAAATACCACACACAAACTTCAAGGAAAAGACTGGTCAGGGGTGATAGAAACAACCTACAGCAGCTTGGGATCCCCAACGGAGTCGCCAGTTCTGTTGTACAGGAATAAACACCTTATAACCGAAGGTCTGGGGTTACCAACATACATATAAAACTTGCAGGCAATCGACTCTAGAGTACAGGAAAGGAAATAGGAGGATAGAAAAGACTCACCCCATACATGACGGTTGATCCTAGCTTGTCCTCTTCCGCTCTACTTCTCCTCCAAAGCCTTCAGGGATGCTTCTCCTTCACCTGTCAAGAACAAATCCTCCAAATGCAAGATGATACATGTATATAAAACAGGTTAGATAAATCATATACAGAGTGCTTAATCATAAGTATTCATCAAACCATGATACATGAAATACATTCAAGAGACATATGGAAGAAGGATTCTCTTTATTAACAATAATGAATAAGTTCAGATTACAACCCAACGCCTGAGACAAGGACTCCTCTGCAACCAAAGGATTCTAAGTTCCACTACTCCAAAGACTTCTGAATAGACTCCACCAGCATAACTTTGCTCTCCAAGTATATATGATTAATACCCTCCCCAAGGCCTTTATTTATACTTGGTGAAATAAGGCAGTTTCGAGGGTTGAGGAGGTTGAGACAGTTAAGGTGATTATGGTTAAGGGCTTAACAAATCTCAAATAATTGTGATTTATTATTTTTAATGTCAAAGGAAGGTGTATGCGGGTATTAATATTGGAAACTCGCGTATGACACGCGAGTTGCTCTAAGGGAAACCCGCATACAAATCTGTACGTGAGATGCAATTACTGATACTCGTGTACAACACACGACATGTTTTGAATAAAAGGCGCGTATGTACGCGAGTTGCATATAAGAAGAGGCACGTACAACACTTAACATATCCTAAGGTAAAAATAACCAGCTGGATGAATGATAAATGTAATTCATAATATGCCCATCTATAGTGTTTTAGGCAACCTTCAATCCATAAATGTCCTTTTGTGTGCCAACATGAGGAATGTCGGCACTCGGATGGAGAAGTGCCATTCAGGTGGATAACGAAGGGGGGAATATTAAAACACTTGAGACAATGGGGAAAATCCAAATGTCAAAGGGAAAACCCACAAGTTGTCAACTACCCATTTTGTCATTTTGTGCCAAGTCATATAGAAGTGGTTGAAGAAGTTATTTCCTTAGGATGGAAAAGGTATGGAGGTCAAATTCGAATTTGGGAAGCCATCCATTTTTGGAAAACCTGTTTTTGACTTGTGGGGCAAGTAAATTCTTGGAAATGTATGCCCAAGCCATTATTCACTAATATCTTTAATTCCTCACCCATTCTCATGGAGGTTGGTCTCTCTCACGTAGCTAAAGCGCGCCTTGTTGAGATTTCTCCCTCACGATTTAATTGTTGCTTTATTCATTCTCTCCATGCTCAGAATTCATTTTCTATGTTGTCGGTGAATGGGAAGAAGAGGACCACGATTCTTGGGGTTGGAAGAGGCCATTTTCTTCCCCTGTGAGCGAGATGGGAGCTTCCCTCATGTTTTTCTGCATCTTCCTCACTTTCTCCCAGCTGGGAAATCCATTTTGTTATTGATTTGTGAATGTCCAGAGGAGATTTACGATCTATGGATTTGGGGAGGTCATTTTTGCTTCTGTAGTGCCATAGACATTTTTCTAAATTCAGATCCACGAAATGGGGGTTTGATGAGGTCATTTTTATCTCTATGAATCCCAAGGACGTTCCTAACATTGTATTTTCTCATGCAAGGTTGTTTTCCCCTCAACCATTTCGTTTTGGTTGCCTGTGGATGATTTGGAAATTGTATTTTCTATCGGAGAGTGGTTTTCCCTTTCACCAAATCAATGATTTGGTTGCAAAATGTTTTCTTCCATACCCAGCACATGCATTTTGTTGTTGTGTGCATTTTTGTGTTGGCTTGGCAGAGTAAGTCCAAGAAACCCATCGGTTAGATGGTTGGCTGTGCTTGGGGTTGATTGTTGGCTTGGCTGAGTAAGTCCAAGGAACCCCTATGTAATTGGTTTGTTGCCTTAATAGCCGTGGAACCCTGTTGTTTATTGGCTTGGCTAGATATTATGTGAACCCCAACTATGTGTTGGCTTGGCTATGGATGTATGGTATTGTTATGTGTAAGCCTATTGTTCCCTAGTGCCTTGTGGAATCATGCCTAGCTTGGGGGTGGCAGTGATGTTGAGAGATTGATGAGCACACTGGCCTATGGTTGGGTGGAACGTTGCAGCAACATAGCTAGTTGCAGGAAATCTTCTTCTTAAGATAAGTATTCTTTGTGTATTTAATTTCCGTAACTGTATTTGTTTTATGAATTACTATGAACATGATGAATGCTTGAATGAAATGAATGGTTTTCTTTCGCTGTATATTTCATGTATTATGCATCTGTGTATGTATTTTTGTGTTCAATGCATTTTATGTTTATGGGCATGAGGCTAGATTTCCCGGATTTGATAGCAGCATAGTGGTGTTCTCTCTCTGGTAGAGGGGTGGGAACGTGACATCTTCTTCTTTCAGATATGATTCGTTTGAGATCATATTTCCATGCAAAACTTGTTGGGAGCTTCAAACTAGCAAGAATCTCTTCTATGATGGGCTCAGATGCTCTAGTATTTACATTAAGAGGGTCAACCTCCTATGGTACTCTGAAGGTACGAGTATTATTGTGCTTAAAAAAATGTATCTCATTAGAATTAAACCTTTGCTTAATATATTCAAGTGCAGACAACCTAGCAGTCATGAAGAAAGGAAGCTAGTAAGGTGGAACGTATGATCCATAACTATGATTTTTGTATGATCTTTGTAGCAAAACCAATCACCTACAGGCTCTTGAGGATTCAATTGGAGCAGGATTTTGCACTAAGGGATTACTCTTTGGGGAGGCTCATCGAACAACAACGCATACACTTTTGACATCGCCATATTGAACAAAATTGGGAATCCTTTGTTGTTAGGTTGTGATAAGGACTTTTTTCAGGTCTACTTATTAAAAAAACTCCTTATTGCGGTAAGGAATCATGAACAATATGTACAACTAGTATCTAAAGAATTTGAGGGAGGTGAAGTTCTTAATTTGGTCATGGATCATGTCTATTAGAAAGGAAACAATATCTAATATCTAATTTAATGGGAGACTCTTGATCTGTCAAATTCATCATCAGAAGGAACCCTAAGACTATATCATCAACCACTAAGTCATAATTGTAACCCAAGATTTGACTCACCATGGAAATCGTTGCTTGAGTTATTTAAAAGAAATGTTAAGCTCGTAAGGAGAAAGAGTGGCAGGGGGGTCAGTATTGGGGGGTAGCACCATCCTGAGAAAAACATCTCGACTTTAAGGAGACGCCTCTATCATTTTGGAACTGGGGGTATCTTCATCGAACAATAGTCGATCCAGGTCATGNTGGCAGGGGGATCAGTATTGGGTGGTAGCACCATCCTGAGAAAAACATCTCGACTTTAAGGAGACGCCTCTATCATTTTGGAACTGGGGGTATCTTCATCGAACAATAGTCGATCCAGGTCATGTTCAATTTCCAACAATTTCTTAAGAAAGTCCTTGTTTATTGGGCAAATTTTAGTGCCAAGTCTAGATGCGTTATCTTTTTTTTCTGGAACATATTGTTGGATACACCACTGCACTGGTTCTGGGAAGGGATGAGCTCTTGGTAAGATCGATCTTTCTCATCCATAGTTCCAGAGGTTCAGAGTATTGGTTCCTTACCTCTCCATCTCTTTAGAATCCCTAGAAACTAGGTGAAGGTTTGAAATGAACAGTACGGGATCATATATGTCGAATTGGTTATCATCAGTCATGTATTCTTACACATTGAAATGTTTTCTTGCAGACGGTGAGGATGCAACTTTTAGAGTGGATGACATGGTAGCTCGATACCAAGACAATTGGATCATGCAGTTTGATGGTAAGAGGGATAAGACAAACGAAATATTTCAGTAGAAGAATAATATTCGAATGTGAGGCTTTTATAGGCGTAAGCAGGCTTGGAATTTCAAATCTAGCCTACCTTCAAACAGAAATTTGATGACGTTCTTGGATTTTCCAGGGTCGTCGATTTACTTTTTTTGTAAATGTTTGACTGTCAATTATTTATAATAAAAAAACTTTTGAAAAAAATATCCTACAAGGTACCTAACTATTTTTTTCTAAAACAAACACAAAAATATAGCAGACATGTCCACAAATCTTGAGCATGATGCCATCTCCACAAATCTTGATTAAAAACATATATATATGAATAGTAACAAATAAAATATATGGATGAGAACTTTGTTTGTGCCTTTGTATTACGGCATAAATAAGTTTAAATTAGTAGTTTAAAGTGTGTATATTTTTATGAAGTTTAAAAAGAGTTAACACAAATTTGATATTAATATTTTATATCCCTTTACACGGAGTAAACTTGATATTTGCTTCACCAAAATATTGATTTTATTGAGTTACAAATGTTAGAGATCAATATTGCACAATGTTAAAAGAACCGAGTTGTAAATGATCGTAATAATCTTCCGTGAAGGAAGGAATTCCACCATAGTTGAATAATTTTAGCCAAATTTTAAACGATTTAAAAGAAATTAAAGAAATTCCAACATAATCAGTTTGTTAACTCATATTCCAACTAGAACCAACCTTGACTAGAACAAGGGATTAGTCAGACATCATTCAATTCCAAGGGATTTAGTATATGGATATTTTAAACAAGTATTACAATTTAAACTACTACATGTTACCTTCTACACCCTCAAACAAATATTAAAATTTATGACTGGTAATTTAAATTGGCAAATGTCAAATCTACATATTATAATTTTTCATGCCAGTCACAGTCTACGTTTTAATTTTATATTTAAATGTCAAATACGTTTTAAAACTTAAAAAATGTTCTACAAAACGTCAAATTCCAGGCCTGCCGGGTAAGATTTGAATGAGCGCACTTTAATGACTTATACAAGTGTCAATTTGTGATTGGATAATGGACATAAGAGTGGAGAGAATCTATTAGCAGGGGTAGTTGGACAATGGAGTAACAGGGGTAAAGATCTATTGAGCAATAAAATGATGTGGGTCCCATGAGTCGAGATGGCAGGAGAAAGTAGTTTTAGGGTCATGAATAAGCTATTTTGTAAGACTTTATTTATGACCCTGAAGAATGCAGAGGTAGATGCGTGGTAGGATGGTTTTAGCGTTAGGCCTTGAGTGTTAAATTAAAGGACTCACAACTTTCAAGGCTTGAACTCGCTGTAGCCTGTAACCATTGCTTTGGCCCCTCGAAGCGTGGGGATGCATTCAAGCTACATCTGATAAAATTTGTGGATCCTGTTTCATGCTTTTAATGTTATGACAACTGTCGGCACCAGAGGTGGGCGAAAGTTGAAGAAAAGGCGGTTTCGGGGGGCATTCTCGAGAAGTTTTGCAAAACAATTTTTTTGCCTTGAAGTGTTGTTGAATGACATGTGTATAGGCGGTTTTCATATCTAGGTCTCGTACAAGGAATAAAGATCATGCAATTTGGCGTCCCTAATGACTCACACACCGTCGATCTACTTCCTTGGTCTTGAGATATAAAGAAAGTAAGCTATGTACTGGAGGATTTGCACTGGGGCTCACCCAACTCCGTCAAATGGATAACTTATTCCGTTATTGTCGGTAAGAGACAGACGTCTGCTTCTTCTCCTGCGTTAGCCAGTCTCCAGACCGGCTGCTGGTGTTCAAATATGGTATTTGCATTGGTTAGGGTCTTAATTGAAAGCATTGAGATCGTTGGTGTTCAAACCGTATGGTATTTGCATTGGTTAGGGTCTTGATTAAAAGCATTGAGAGTATGATATTGATTTACCAGGATTTTATCTCTTTAAGTTTCATGTTGAAATATTTTAAAAACTGGTTAACTATGATAAGAGCGATCTTAGGTGAATTTCAAAAATGATTTAACTTTGTGTGGTAATGCATTATTGTTCTTCATCGTTCTCCATCTTTCATAGATTTGATCAATTTTCTTTTAACAATCAGTTGAAACTTTTCATAAACTTTTTGAATGAATATATAAATAAATCATATCATTTTGTTTATTAATATCTAATATTATTTATTCTTAAACTTTTTTTTATCTAATATTTTTAATTAAAAAATTAATTCATTTAATCAACCACATTGTTCTACAACCCTTACATATATATAACATATGTATATGGTTTATGTTATTATTTTTAAATCCTTTTAACCATATACGAAAACTTCAAACTTTACATATATAATATATCAAAATCATGTAACTGAAAGTTTGTTCTATTTAGAACCCTTTTGGCAATTTATAAAATAAAATGATACGCGTACTTTTAAAGCCATATATGGCTAGACTATCCATACCATATATATGCACACACTGTCTATTTTGTAAAACACAAAATTCAGGAAGAATAAAAATGTTTTATGCAATTAAGGGACGGAGCCCATTTCAGGGGTTGAAAACTAATTTTGCACAAAGTGGTTTTCATAGTGAATATGGACATCAATGATTTGATGTATTTTCTAAATTACTTATAGTTTCCAAAACACAAGGGCTTAGCAGTCAGTCACAGTCATTCTATATTTGGGATATCTCTTACGCTTCTTCCATTAGTCCACGTTCATTTCTCTTACATACTCTCAATGCTCATATTTTCAGTGCTTTCAATTAAGGCCCAAACCAATGCAAATAAATATCATACGTTTAAACACCAACGACCTCAATGCTTTCAATTATGACCCTAACCAATGCAAATACCATATTTGAACACCAACGATCTTGCACAATGAGACAGGATCAGCAACCCAAAGACTGACAAACACAGGAGAAGAAGCAGACCCCAGCAAGTCTAGCTTTTAGTGAGGATAATGGAGTAAGCTATCCACTTGACGGAGTTGGATGGGCCCCGATGCAAATCGTGGGGTAGATAGCTTACTCCGATATGAACTACACTCACACTCTTTTCATTCGAGGAACTATCCCCTTTTTCCACTAAGTCGATCACCTTTTCTGTTAATTCTAGCATTAGCTTGTAAGCGGTTTCGTGGCCTTGTTTAAATGGTATTAATAAATTGCTTTTAGATGCCTGAATCATTAACAAATGTTCACGTGGATAGGTGGAAACAACTTCAAGCTCCTGAAAACATATTAACTCGCGTGAAGTTGGGCAACATTGAATTCATCACAATCGTCGATCTTGAATTGGTCAATTTGAAGTTCATATCCTATGTGTATATTTGCGACCAATTGATGACCAACTAGAGATGAGCCAAATACTTACATACTCCTTTAAATATGTCCATCACACGAACCATCCTTCTCTGCTAGTAGCCATGATCATGACCCGACGAAGAACTGAATATTGCGCTCATGTTTGTCCGACATGTTGATTGCTACTACTGGATTTGTACAGTGCGTATATTGTCACCAACACCATCTCCATGTCTTCCTTAATCCTAGAATTTTGATTCTGATGCCCTGCATTTTTTAAGCATAATAGTACTATAAATTTCATATTGCCAAAGGAAGTGGGTTCGTTTATAGTTAAAACCAGGACTGCATGGTCCATTGTAGAGGAAATGTTGGCTAGTCTGAATTTTCCTATTGGGTTCAGTTGGAAATATGATCCAAAAGGCATCCTATCAGCAGAAAAGGAATCTAGCCAAGCTCTCAGAGTATCAGAACAAACCACATGAAGAAATGACCAAAATTGCCAATATTGAAAGCTGACAGTAGGTGAGAAAAGTCTTATATTCAGATTCTCAAACAATGTCACAAGTTATTTCGACCCCACTCAAGACTGATGTAGTGGTAAAGAGATCTATAATGGATTTAACCTAGGATATTGAAATGGAGGAGTGAGGAAGCTTCAACCCCGGATCTAAAAAGGATAGGACTATACTAGTGTTATATCTTATAATGCTTTAGAGTCCTACTCCAGCTTCAATAGCTCTACTCATACTGGAAAATTTTCCATCAGCCAGATGGACACTAGAGCAGGATTCATCCTCTCAACAGGAGGAATTGGTAGCAACCCATACTTCTCCCGCCAAAGCTGTGATATTTGACGTTTACTCTCAGAAAAAGGAGGATAATGTTGATTTACAGAAAGACTTGTTTCCAAAAGAGGAAATTGCCACTAGAGAAAAAACAAGACTATTATAAGCTCTTGAGTTGAAGCAAGGTACCTTAAAAATGGTGATTTTAGAGACTATCATGCCCAGAGGGTAAATAACAAAATCAAATTTTAAGACCACTCAAGTCACACTTCATTTGGAGTCATTCATTCCAACTGATAGAATGGAGCTGCATAGACAGACTAGAGATCGAGTTTATTGTGATGTACTGAATTCCATCATGAGTGCTAATAGGTTGCAAAATACAATTAATAGACTGGAGCACCTGCTCAGGAATGAAAGGTTGGTGACTAAAGCTAAATAATTGAAGATAAGTGAATTAGAGAAATATACAACAAAGTTGGGTGTGGATCCAACCGATCTAGCGCATGCTCATGATATGATGAAAGAGAAAGATAAAGAAATCATAGCTTTGAAGCGAAAGTTGAAAATGCCAATAACTAATCACGTACATACAACTGAATTACTAGAATTCCAAGGAGAGAAAGACAAATTAACAACTGAGAATCTAAAACACAAAGATAAGATTGAAGCTTAAAAGAGATCAATTTTGGAGTTGAAGCAACAATATCAAAACTTGTTAATTGCCAAAAGTATAGTCCTACAAGCTTCATCTACAACCAATCCCACATATCAGCTGGCTAAAACTATGGCTGAGATGACCATCAAGGATGCTCGAATCAACAAAATCAAAGAATATTTGAAGCAAAAAGCAAATGAGGTGCATGCACTTAATGCAATGGTTGTTAAGATAGATACACTCATTGTAGAACTGCAACAATCGCAGGGTATGTTGCCAATGGAAATTGAACAGTTGGCCAACAATATGGATGTGAAACCATTGTTGAAAGAATCTAAGAACTTGATAAGGGAACAGATGGCCATTCTGAAGGCTGGAAAACTTTTACTGATTTTCAATATGAATGGGATTTGGATGTGACAGCCTCCCAAGATGCAAGAAATGTACTCGACCACCTGGATAAGAAGCCAAAAATTGGAAAAGTAGTTATAGATCTTCTTAACGAGAAATTCTATGAATAGATTTAGGTTGTTTCCATCAGGGAAAGAAACAATTAATCATGGAGGCTAATAAGTTGATAAATAAGAATATATTGGCTCATAATTTACATGAAATAGCCAGTTAGTTGTCCAAATATGTAAACTCATTTAAATATATGTTTGGGAATGTCATCAAGCAGGGTATTCCGTCTCCATGTTATATCAACAAATGTATGTACCCCAAGGAGCATTATGATACTCTGGCTCTTTCTTGCAACTCTGGTTTCACGTTGGTCGACATTGAAGGAGAGATAAATGGACAAACTATTTTTTAAAAATTACATGAAGAATTTGAGACTATCTTTCAAGATCTCCCCAAGCCCACCTTCGAGCATTACACTAAGCTGGATTTTTATTTGATAGAGATGAATATATTTTTTGCTAACCCATTGGTAAGGATTGGAAGAATACTACAAGATATCTAGCTCTTAGGAAACAAGTGAGGACAATGATAGTACAAGCAGCCACTGGAGCATCATCCTTTCATCCACCTCATCATCCTTTCATTCAACCTCAACAAGAAATCAACAACCACCTTAGCAAGGAGGGAGCGCCTTATATACTGGACAGACTTTCCCTCGGGAGGGGAGCCTGTCCAATGCACACCATCGGATGATCTCCCCAAGCCCACCTTCGAGCATTACACTAAGCTGGATTTTTATTTGATAGAGATGAATATTCCCTCGGGAGGGGAGCCTGTCCAATGCACACCATCGGATGATCTCCCCAAGCCCACCTTCGAGCATTACACTAAGCTGGATTTTTATTTGATAGAGATGAATATATTTTTTGCTAACCCATTGGTAAGGATTGGAAAAATACTACAAGATCTCTAGCTCTTAGGAAACAAGTGAGGACAATGATAGTACAAGCAGCCACTGGAGCATCATCCTCTCATCCACCTCATCATCCTTTTATTCAACCTCAACAAGAAATCAACAACCACCTTAGCAAGGAGGGAGCGCCTTATATACTGGACAGACTTTCTCTCGGGAGGGGAGCCTGTCCAATGCACATCGTCGGATGAGAAATCCGACGGTGTACATTGGATAGGCTCCCCTCCCGAGGGAAAGTCTATCCAGTATATAAGGATTGCCTAGAAAGGAGGACCACAGTGTTACCCTCCTGTATCAACCAAGATGATGATAGCATTTTTGAAATCAGTTTTTCCAGCTAATAATGTAAAAAAACAAAAATCAATGATGTAACATAAAAAGTTTGTTTAACATAATAAAAATCTAGGTGCTATAAATAGAACCACCGACCTTTGTTGAAATGTCGGCATTTTGTTTCGGCTAAGTGTTACTTTTCAATTTTTTGTTAGATCAAGTCTATGATAAACTGATATTTGGATTTTTGTAAGGTGGATTCATAATTTTTGGTATTATAGTTTGTTCTCTTTATTCCTATGTGTTTACAATACTTCCATTTCCATGTAATTGTTCCATTGGGATATATAATGAAATCCCATGAGGAAACCCTTTGTCCTACATTTGGATAAATGTAATTATAAACGTTTTCCTTCCTTGTTAAATGTGTTGTGCAATATTCATGATATATTAGTTGAAATAAAATATGTTGTCTTTATGAGCATATTGATATTTCTAGTTATATTTGATGTTGAACATATTTACTTGATGAAATACTTTATTTCCATTTCACATAATTATTCATTTCATAAGCTATTGTATGTCATGTGATAAATGATTTCTATCAATGTTCATCCTTTTGCATGCCCCATGTCATACTGATTACTAATTCAAGAAAGTTCTAAGGATACATAAATATTATAACTCTGCTCATTAGACATGCAATTTCAAATAGAAACACAAGTTTACTGATGCCTGGCATAGTTCCAAAATAGCCTTGGAACATCTTAGGGATAACATCTTTTCTTGCACCATTGTCGGGATCAAAGGAACGAAGTTACTTTTCTCCAGAGACAACAACCATATGCTATGATTTCTTAAGGTGAAGAAGAATCAAATTATTGACTTTAATGTTCACTCGATGACTCTACAAAGGAAAATATGGAATTTGGACGAAGGCACACAAGAGCCAATCCTACACACCAATATTTTCAAGCTTTACAAGATCCTAAAAAGATAGTCTCCTAGAGGAACCATCGTGAAAGGTATCAATCTCCATTATCATGTAATCCTTGCAGAAGCTTATCTCCTCCACTCTTTGGTCCTAGACTTCTACAATCTGATTTTTTCTTTGAAAATGTAGAATTCATTCTTCTCTTGGGACTCTTGACATTCCTTTAAATATACCATACCTCCCTTATCATTACTATTGAAAGTGGAGAATCCTCATCTCCACCTATCTCTCGTAATTCAATAATCTTCATTACCCCTAAGGCCAAGAATATATTTTTGCAGCATATCAAGGCCAGAGGAGGAGGATGACCAAATCCACCACCACCGCCACTGTTGATTCACTACTACATAGCTACGATTGACTTGTATATTAGGGTATTTGCTTAGACTTTAGAGGGAGATGTCCAAAAGTGGTTTATAGCATTATCCGTTACTACAATAAGGTCAATCGATGAATTAGAAACCACTTTTAAGAAGAAATGGAGAGAAAAATGGGATCATATATATACTTAATAGAGTTTTCTTCCCTCAAGAAAGAAAATTCTTAGTTACTAGTTGATTTTATTGCAATATTTAATAAGTTGTTTAACTAGATACCCATAGATATCAGACCCACAAAAGCAGCCATGAAGATCACTTATGTCGAGGCAATCCTGTCATATTTTTCCAACATGCCAAGGGAAAGAAGGGAAGCCACCCTCCTCATCATGCAAGATGATGCTATTGACGTAGAAGCAAATATGGTAGCAAAAGGTAAACTTAAGTCAAGAAATTATCCATATCAAAAATCCAAAGGGAAGTCCAAGGAGGAGGTAGGTATTTCTCAAGGTGCCAAAGACTCTCAAGAAGCCAAGATTGAGGAGATGTTTCGTATCATAAAGAATCTATCCAATAAGTTGACCATAATGGAACTGGAGGGAACTATCCCAAATAGAACTCCTCAAGGGAGGAATCCCACTTAGTTCTGAAGATCTTATAATCCATGGATGATGTGTAGAGAGAAAAGGATTGAGGAGAAGCCTCTTCCACCTCTTTTCAAGGAAAACAATAACAATAATCTTCTTGACATGCCTAAATAAAAAGAATATCTAGATATCGAGGAAGAGATGAATTGGCTGCAAGATTAACCAAATACTATGCACCTAACCCATGATAATTATGAAAATTCATTACTGGATAAGGGAGATGAGTTGTATCAAGATTGTGCAAGTGAGTTTAATAAATATTAAGCCCACTATTATATGTTCGAAGATACCCTTTAGGCCGAACTTCAAAGAAAATGTGATCTTAGACCTAGACCTTCTCTAACTAACCAACCTATAAATCCTCTAGTGAGAAAGTCTCCTACAAAACAACCCAAAGAGAAAATTCATGACACATTGAATCCTACTAAAACCAATAAATCATCAAATCACAATGCTAAAGAGGCCAAGAATCCTCCCATTTATAAAGGAGTGTATGATCCCTTTCCCAAAAAATCAGATAATGATCCAAAAGATCCTGATAGGAATCTTGTATATTTCAATTTTGAGCATGAACTAAGCAAGATTAAGAATCATGCCCCCTTTAATGAGTTAGTGAAAAATATTGTATATCAAAGACAAATCGACAAAGTATTGCATGGTACTGAGCCTTTAGATCAACCAGATACCATAAATCTTGTTGATTAATCCCCCATTGTCCCATGTGGAGCCCATATGAGTGAGAAATATGAACCCACAACCCTTTTCTATGTGACTTCAACATACATTATAAGCTACGCCTTAACTCTATGTTGGAGTCTGGAGCTTCTCATAACCTAATGCCAAAGATTATCATGGATCAGGTGGGTTTGGATATAACTATACCTTACCATGGCCTTCATTGTTTTTCTCCAAAAAGGTGAAATGTGTGGGAATGATAAAGTATCTAGTGGTCACCTTAGCACAACTCCCATCTAAGAGCATTATGATAGATGTGGTGGTCGCAGATGTACTTGTTAAATACATACTGCTATTATCTAGAAGTTGGGATAAAAATCTACGAGGCACCATGAAAATGGACATGAAGTATGATATTGTACCTATGTTTGCAGGGGATACTAGAAGGTTATATTGAGAAGATAAGTTCGCTTATGCCATAAGTGATTAGAATAGCCCAAAAAACTACCCTATGTATGGCACTGATGAATACATGGGTTGGCACATCCTTTCAGTGAATGAATCTTTTGAGGAGGAGTATTTTGAGTCTGAAATCCCTAATATTAGTAAGGACAATACCGACCAGGTCTAGAAATTATATTTAGATGGGGCCTTAACAAAAGATGAATCAGGAGCTGGTGCACTTTTGATACCACCCTCGGGAGAAAATATTTCCTTGTCTTAGAAGTTGGAATTTGAGACTCTTAACAATGTTGTCGAATATAAGGCTCTCATCCTTGGTCTTCAAGCTACCAAAAATCTAAAGATAACCAAACGGGCTATCTTTGGGGACTCAAAATTAGTCATAAATAAGATCAAAGGTGTTTGTCAAACTAAGCACCCAAAAAAGAGGGCCTATAGAAATTTGTTTTGGGATTTCATAAAGAACTTTTTGGATGCCTTCAACATAACCTCAATCCATAGAGATCTCGACTAGCAGAATGATTCTTTGGCTTTAGCAGCTAGTAATTTCAAACCACCAAAGAAGATGAAGTTAAAATATGAAGTTGAGATGCGGTATCGCTCTTCCATCCTAGATAATGTGAAGCAATGGCCCAGTTTTCAAATACAACATGCAGACTAAATGATTACTGGAACTAGTTGATGAGTTTTCAATCACCAATATTGATCCAGGTAATAAAGAGGATGCTGATAATCAAACTCAGACAGAGACTGTAGCCATTTCAAAAATGCTCCATCATAAGATCCTCTATCTGAAGAACAAACTTATCCCAAAGGTTTTGGTATCATTGGAGTAGTTGTTTGATAAAAATGTTGTCCCTGTTAAACCAGATATTCATCCAAAGAATATCCCAGGAAGAACCACGGTATAATAATCTCTCTAAATTCATGTTAGCTAAACAAAAGCATAGGTATGTATCTCTTTTCAAAGAGCATCTAGATGTTTTTTCTTGTAAGTGTGAGGATTTGAAAACCTATGATACCACTATTATACAATATAGAATTCCTGATCTGGAAGAGTCTAAGTGAATTATACCATTACATACATTAATCTCTTCCAATTATTTTGATATAATTCTAACCAACACCCCACTATTATGTGAATGCATTACTTTAATCCAAACTTATTAAATGAAGTTGTTAACTTGTGATTTCAATGTACTTTATGAAACATTCACCATGAATATAATGAAAGAATGAGATTACAAGCATACCACACAAAACATTTGATGACGAAGTTCACCATGCTTCTTGGCTATATCTCCAGTTCCACTTCAACCAATAGGACCGCTCAATTAATCTTTAATTGCCAAAAATTACATTAATGAATGACTTACAATAGGCACACTAAAGACCCCCTTCAGTTTTGGACCTCTATAATAGAAACAAATAACATAATTGGATTCCTTACGAAAAACTGTGAAATTTGACTATAAACTTGATACCTTTTTAGGCTAAGAGTCAAGACCTGCCAGAGGCACATAGATCAAGAATACCTCTAAAATACCCCTTCTGAATGGATGGTCAGATGGAGAAACATAATAAAAATATGGATTACTTACGAAATTTCATTAAATTTGAGTATAAACTTGATACCTTTCTGAGGAGAAAATACATACCTTCTCTCAGCCCCAAGATGTGGAACCATGCCCCAAAACTGGAACTTTGCCTCGATTTTTTGTGCAAGGTACAAAACCCTTATAATTTCCTCGAAATTTGTGCCACTAGTTTTCTCCCTGTGTGGGTTTACCTATAGATTGTTCCCTCTTTGTTATTGTGTTGAACCCTTAAATGCTTAGTGGCAAGTGGTGAGTGGCTTAACCCCTTAATGCCAAATTCATGGGTGCCATGTCAGCGCCTTTAAACTTGGAAGAGGTTGTTTAGCAGGGTTGGCATGCTGCTAAAGTTTTCAGGTGTTTGGAGACTTCCTTCTAAATTTGGCGGTCTGTTGTCACCAACTAAATCTGGTGGAGCTTTATATAATTGACAAGAGAACTGGCAGAGGATTTAGCGGAGGCCAAATTTGGTGGTTCTGCTAACTAACACCCTACCTGCAAAATATGGAACCCACCAGCCATGTCAACATGCAATATCATCATTCCAAGTCATCATGCCACATTAATGTGCCACATCATCATTTCATGTCATCCCTCCACATCAACGTGCCACATTAGGATTCCATGTCATATTGCCACGTCAGTGTGCCACATCAACATACCGAGTAATCCTACCACATCAACATGCCTTGTGAGTGTGCTACATTAGTATGCCGCCAGGTGGCACTTTTTGATTGGTTAATGTAGAGCCTTGAAAATGCCAAATTTGGGTGACACGTGGGACCCTCTGGTTCTTCCACGTCACCTGATGACATTATTAACTATACAGAGTGCCATGTGGCACCCCTATAAGGGCCCTAATGTTATTTCTCATTAACTTTAGAACACGATAACTTTATTGTTCTAATTCTGTTTGAGACGATTCTCATGTCATTGGAAATCTCTTATTGATCTCTTCACAATGGTCTTGTCTATTTTGGCAATTGTGCACTTTGGATTTTGAGCTTCCTTAGATCTTCCTGGATCAATTCCCCTCAAACTAAATGCTAAACCAATGAAAAAAAACCCGATACAAGTCAAACCTATTTTACTCCCCATCATTGAAAAAGCGGTTAGGAAGTCGTTATATGCTAAAATTATTATTTCCCTTAGATACTCTAAATGGGTTGTTATTCTTGTACCAATAAGAAAGAAGAACAAGAAAATTCACTTGTGTGTAGATTTTATAAACCTAAACAAGTGTTCCTTAAAATACAATTACCCCTTGTCAAAGATGGACCATATTTTTTAGAAAGTTCTAGGATCAACCAAAATCTCCATGATGGAAGGAATTTTAGGCTATAATCAGATAGCCATGCACCTTGCTAATAGAGAGAAAACCACTTTATCTACAACTTGGGTACACTTATATATGAGAAGATGCCTTTCGTCCTGATAAATGCTAGATAAAATTTCCAGAGGGCCATGGATATTGCATCTGTGGGAGATAAAGATAAGTTCATTGTTATAAACTTTAATGATATGAATACTCTCAAAATGAATTGAGGACCACTTGAAACATCTTGAACATACTTTCATAAAGTCTAGGAAGTTTAGTTTATCATTAAATCCCAAAAAGTCCTTCTTTTCTATGAAGGAGTGGAAGTTATTACGACATATTGTCTCCAAAGAAGGGTTTGTAATTGAACCAGATAGAGTGACTACAATAAATCCCATAGACCTTCCTAGAACAAGAAGGAAGTACAATACTTTATTGGCAAGATCAATTTCCCTAGAAGATTCATTGCTAACTTTTCAGAAACGCTAAATAAAATCATATATATGTTAAAAAATGAAGTTGAGATCAAATGAACCATTGAAGCAAGAAACTCTTTCAAACATATTAAGGTTGCATTGGGTCAATAGCCTGTCTTGATTATCCTAGATTTTACTAAATATGTTTTGATCTTCTCTTTTGATTCTGAAGAAAATATTATAGTTGTCCTTTTGTAGAAAAATGATGTGGGTCAATAACAACCCATTTATTTTTTCAATAGAGCATTGAGAGACGCAGAACTCAAATATAGTACCATAGAGAAGTAAGCCTATGATTTGGTAAAGTCACTTAAATTATTCAAGGATTGTGTTCTGCACTCAAGAGCCATTTCCTATGTTCATATTTGTATGATTATGGACATCCTTTGTCAACCAGACAGTGAAGGAAATAGAGGAGAATGGATCTTAAAAATACAAGAATACAATTTAGAGATAATGCCGACTAAGTTGGTGGAATGCCAAGGTCTAGATAAAATTAAAGTTGATTCAAATTGTCAGGATTTGGATATCAATAGGATAGATCAATTACCAAATGTAACAGAGGGAGGTAATCATCATAATTTTCCACTTGATATTTATGTTGAGTTCATTCAATCAGAGTGGTATAAATATATTGTTTATTTTATCCAAAATTTAGTTTGTCCTCCGGATGTTGATAAAGCTAAGATGAGATATCTTAATCTCAAGGCCATTAAGTATTGCATCCTAATTGGTTACTTGTTATGGAAGGACCCTCTTGGAATTCTGCTCATTTGTGTTGTTGAAGAAGAAATTGAGGGGTTAATAGTGGAATTTCAGGATGATTATTATTGGCCCACTCTATTCGTTGATGCCAATAAGATTGTTAGAGGTTGTACAAAATGTCATATGTTTCCAGGGAAGTGAAAGCTCCTACCATTGCCACATAAACCTATCAAAGCGGAGACTCCTTTTCAACAGTGGGGACTAGATTTCATTGGATAAATTAATCTAAATAGGCTAGCAGTCATCATAAATGGATCCTCAATTCCATTGATTACTTCACAAAATGGGTGGAAGCAATCCTAACTAGAAATGCAAATGATACCATCATAATAAATTTTATAGAAGAAAACATCTTGTCAATATTTGGATGTACTGGAAAAGTGATTAATGATAATGAATATGCCTTTGAATATGCTAAAATGATGAGTTTTTGTCAAGAGTGTAACATAGAGCTAGTTTACTCAACGACATATTATCCTCGGGGAAATGGATTAGCATAATCCTCAAATAAGGGATTGATTACCACCATCAATAAAATGCTTACTCGTAATAAAAAGGCCTAGGATTTGCACCTCAAGTATGCATTATGGGCTTATAGGTTCAGTGTTAAGAGATCCATAGATACTTCTCCTTTCCAACTAGTCTATGATAAATAGGTATTCCTCCTTGTTCAGCTTGTCCTACCAGTCATGAAACTGTTACAACTAGATCAGGAAGAGCCAAGTGACATGGAAAGAAGGATGTTACAACTATAGCAAGAAGAGCCAAGTGACATGGAAAGAAGGATGTTACAACTAGAGCAGGAAGATCCAAGTGACATGGAAATAAGGATTCATCAGTTGATAGAATCACAATAACTTAGAGAACAACTAGATATCACAACTCAACTACATCAAGACTGAATCAAAGCTCCATTTCACAGAAAGGTCATGGTTAGATATTTTCTACCTGGAGGCATGGTCTTTAAATGGGATGCCATAAAAGAAGATAAGTCCAAACAAGGAAAATTTGACAATATTTGTGTTTATCCTTTTAAAGTTGTGACAATGCAAGACAATAATACGTAAACATTGGGCCACATTAATGGTGACATGTTGGCAAATCCTTACTATTTTTTTTTCTTTTCTAAAAATAGTAAACATTATGTAAAATAGTATTTCCCAACACTTTTCTTTTCAAAATTTTGCTTTATTTTGCATTCCATAAAACTTTTTCAGTTTAACCTTTTATCTATAAAAATTGTGAAAAAAAAAAGAAATAAGGAACCACCATAATTGATTCTAAAGGATTCTTAGATTCCATAACCCAATGGAAAATGACATAATCTATAGTTTTCAGCCTATTCCAAAGAAAAAGGGTTATCTATCTAAGTTGAATCCAATATTATTGATCCTGACGAAGAATAGAACATGACAGTCATATGGAAACAATCTGAAAAGAAATCCTAGTGTGAAATGACCTGACTCGGGTAGTGATCAAATTTCAAGTACCTGAAAATAGCTAACTGCCAGATCGAAGGATACCATAGTATTGAAGGTACAGGTAAGATAAAGTCGCGACTCGCACTCGCATAGGAAGAAAACACAGCCCGTGGAACATCGTGCTAAAAGTGATGATGGTTAAAAAAACAATTAATCAACGGTGATTGAGATGGCAAAAGATCAAGCTTCATAACTTGCACAGGCATTAATTTTTTAATTAAAATGCAAAATCATGAATCCTAACTACCATGGACACGCGTTGACAGTAGGATGCTTCAGGATCGTTAAAGCAATTATGGTATACAACCTGTCCTCAAGCCTCAAAAAGTCATGTTTGAGATCTCAAAAAGCGCCAACATATCTATCATAGCTTTGAAGTTTCTAGAGTGATCACGATAGGAGATCGGGTCCCACTACAACTTGATATCTGATGAGTCTTGGGTTACACAATTAACGGTCGTGCATGCATGTTAAAATCACCCCATCAGCCTTAACCTAAAACGGACAGGCCACGTGTTAGCATGAGAACCCTTCAAGCTCACAAAAGCAGTCAGGTTATACCACTTTTCCTTGAACTGAAACCACCATACCATCTCCTAACAGGAAGAAATGGGGGCCGCCAGGCCTGGAATTTGACGTTCTGTGGGACTTATTTTCTCTTTCAGAATGTATTTGACAGGTTTAAATAAAATTAACATGTCATTGTTGACGGGTTAATATTTTTTTGTTAGCCGTCTATTTGAAATTTGGTTATTTACATTACTCATAAATTTTAATATAAGTAGGTTAGCTTATATCAACTTACCAAGTCTATACTATCCTATCTATCTAGAAAGACAAGATATGCTATTTGCACGACATGTTTTATTTGTGTTCATTAATGAATGAGTGAAGTTGAATGTATTATACCGGACAACTCATTCAAATTTTAAAACCATATGGTTTATGGACAAGCGTGAAAATCAAGAGGGAGGAAACATTTCCTAACTAGTAAATTTTCAATGTAAATCTGGCTAGAGTTTGATGTTTGTGTTAGATTTGCTTTTCAGTAGATCAAATTTTGATGTTTGTGATGATGTAGAGTGCGTTAATGGATGACACTAGGGATATAATTCTTAAAGGTGAGGTTTTATTATAATACAGTAAAAAAATTGACACTTAATAAATTTGTTAAAACGTAACATGACAAGCACTGAAACTTGTAGCCATCATCAAATTTATAATTGACAGGTACTTAGATTTTGAAATTCCAGGCCTGAATGGGACCCATCCCACAAGGGCCCCACGTCTCTATATGCTACCATTATATCTGCAACGTCTCTGTCCAATAAATGACCTATGTGCCTTGTTGTATAAACAAAAGATCTCCTTCCACGTGCCCCTCTTATTAAGTGCACCAAAAATTCAAATCCTCCACTATAAAGGCCCTATATTCAAACTTTCAAGTAGTTGTTTTTCTAGCTATATCGAGAGCCATTCAGTGTCAGTCTCCTTCTTGTGCAATTCCCCCATTCTACTATGCCATATCATCATCTGAAGGACCTCGCATCACTATCATGGCTTCCACTTTTGAAATTGCACCATTGCAATTGTCTAGTAACCCATTTAACGAAGAGGAAGACGTGGTTGACAATCATTTTGATATTTATGATCCAATGCTATCTGTTTAGACATCTGTCAGGATGCAATAGAGGCAAAAACATGTTCTAAGGGAGGAGATGACTTATTGAACCTCTAGAGTTTCGGGTTGGCCAAGATGATTCAACCTAGAGATTGACCTTTCCCCGACCTTGTCAAATGGTGTCTGGATTTGTATGCTCTGAAGAAAAGAACCATCAATATTTCAAGATTCGACTCTATACTTTTCCTAGCTAACAAAGAATTCCTACAATAAATGATGGAAATTGAGGAATACCTAACTTGGCTCAGCTTCGATGAAGAGGCCTTGAATGCTAAATTGAACAAATTGTCTAATGAAAGCATAGAAGTCTTCTTCATATCGTTTCTACCTCCATATGTTGACCTACCTTAAGGACCACCGCCTTACAAGATGGATATTTTCTCAAAACAATCTCAATTCACAGTCTCCATGACACGCCAGGTGTTGGGTTACAACTGTGACTTGATAGTAGATGAAACAATCTTGGGTATATTATTGACTATTAACTTTTCTTGTCAAGATTCACCCGTCATTCTAGACTTCGTTTCTTTTCTTGTGGAAATGATTCATGACCAATTAAACAATTTCACCTCTATGAAGTTTTTTTGGTATTAATCCTATCTTTTGTACATGATTCTCTATCACAAAAACGATTTATTTGACCAAACTAACCTGAAAATGTATGAGGCTCATCCCACTACTAAGGGATTCCTTGAATTCCCTAATATTATCATGTCCAAAATATATACCTTATTGTTTGATGCCCCTCCTACTAGAATTTTTCCCACAATGTAAAAATTTATTCTAGTTAAGTTGAGAATATGTTGTAGGGGATTGGTTCTATTATGAAGACCACATTGAGATTAGGATTTATGTTTTAGAGTTTCCTCCACACCATCCCCATGTCTTCCTAACTCCTAGACTTTTTCCCTTAGAATACATCCATAAAAGGTTTGGTTTTGATTCCTTGCATTTTATGAAGCATAATAGTACTATAATTTTTAGATTGCCAAAGGAGGCAGGCCCATTTATAGTTAAAACTAGGAACACACAGTCCATGGTAGAAGAAATGTTGGCTAGTCAAAATCTGCCTATAGGTTTCAATTGGAGATACGATCCAAAAGGAATCCCATCAGCAAAAAGGAAGTTGGTAAAGCTCTCAGAGTATAAGCATAAACCACATGAATAACTTGACAAAATGGCCAATCTTGAAAGTTGACAAGAGGTGAGAAAAGTATTATATCCATATAATCATATAGTGTCACAAGTTTTTCTGACCCCACACAAGACTAATGTAGTGGCCAAGAGATCTATAATGGAGTTAACCTCCGATACTGAAATGGAGGAGGCATTAAGCCCTGGGACTAAATCTTAAAAGGCTAGGAGTGAGTAGGAATTAGATCTTGTAAGCCATCAAAAGCCTACTCTAGCTTCACTAGTCCCAATCATAATGGAAACTTTTACATCAGCCAAACGATCGCTAGAGAAAGGTTCATCCTCCCAATATGAGGCATTGGTAGTAATACATAATTCTCTCATCGAAGCTAGGCTATTTGGTGTCTACACTTAGCTAAAGGTGGAAAATATTGATTTGTAGAAAGACTTGTTTCCAAAAAAGGAAATGGACACTGAAGAACAAGCAAGACTATTATCATCTCTTGATTTGAACCAAGGAACCCTCAAAATGGCGATTTTAGAGCCTATCATGGAGGGAAAACAAAACCATTAAATTTTAAGACCACTCAAGTTACACTTAACTTAGATGCATTCATCCCAAGGGATAAAATGGAGTTGCATAGTTATACTAGAGAAGGAGTTTACCCTGAAGCACTTAAGTCCACCATGAGTGCTGATAAGTTGCAAAATATAGTTAATAGACTAGAGCACTTGCTTATGAATGAAAAGTTGGTGAATAAATACAAACACTTGAAGATAGGTGAACTAAAACAACAAATAACAAAGTTGGGAGTGGATCCAACCAATCCAATGCCTGATCATGATATGTTGAAAGAGAAAGATAAAGAGATAATAGCTTTGAAGCAAAAGTTGAAAATCCTAGTAACTAAACACGTGTAGAGAGCCGAACTACTGGAAATCCAAGGAGAGCAAGACAAATTGACAGCTAAGAATCTAAATCATAAAGCAAAGACTAAATATTTATAGAAAGAAATTTTGGAGATGAAGAAGCAAAATCAAAACTTTTTAATTGGTAGAAGTACAATCCTACAAGCTACGTCTACTGTTGATCCCATAGATCAGCTGGCTAAAACTATAGATGAGATGAGCATCAAGGATGCTCAAATCAACAAAATCAATGAATATTTGAGGCACAAAGAATATGAGGTGCAAAAACTTAATGAAATGGTTGTTAGGAGAGATACAATCATCACAAAACTACAACAACCCAAGGGTACGTTGGAAAGGGACATTGAATAGTTGGACAAAAACATGGATGGTAAACCATTGTTGAAAGCAACTAAGCATTTGATATGGGATTAGATAGCCATTCTGATGGATAAACATTATAAACATCTTACTATTTCTTAATATGAATAATAGTTGGCTATGACAACCTCCCAAGATGCTAGAAGTGTACTCGGCCACTTGGATAAGAATCCATAAACTACAAAGGCAATTATAGATATTCTTAATGAAAAATCCTATGAAGCGATCCAGGATGTTGCCATCGGAGACAAAACCAAAATCATCATGGATACCAATAACTTGATAAATAAGAAGATATTGGCTTATAATATACATGAAATATGCACTCAACTGTCCAGAGATGTCAGCTCATTTAAATCTATGTTTGGGAATGTCATCAAGCAAGGTATTCCCTCTCCATGGGATGACAATGGATATTTATGCCCTAATGATCATTGTGATACTCTTATGGCTCTTTCTTGAAGCTCTGATTTCATGTTGACTGACATTGAATGAGAGCTAAATGGACAAACCATTTTCAAAAAGTTACATGAAGAATTTGTGTTGCTCGTAGGTTTGCAGACTATCTTTCAAGCTCTCCCCAATCCCACCTTTGAGCATTACACTAAGCTAGATTTTTCTTTGAGATAGATGAATATTTTTTCAGTACCCCATCGATTACAAGGATTGGAATAATATTCCAATATTTTCTCTCTTAGGAAACAAATGAGGACATCGGTAGTACAAGTATTTTTTGGAGCATCATCCTCTTATGCACCTAATTAGCCTTCCAGCCAACCTAAACAACAAATTCAATGACCACCTCAGCAAGTAGCACTGCAACCAATGTTACTCTCTAGTTAGCATCATCCAAGATAATGGTAGCAATTTTGAAATCGGGTATGCCATTTAATATTATAACATAAAAAGGATTAGTGATGTAACATAAAAAACAGTTTTTTGTAATAGGATGAAAAGCTAGGTGCTATAAATAGGATAAACAAATTTTGTTGAAATGACAACATTTTGTTTGGGCTAAGTGTTACTTCTTATTTTTTGTTAGATCAAGTATATGAGAAACTTATGTTTGTTTTTTTGTAAATGGGGCCTAGAGGATTTAGAATTTTTGGTCATTACAATTCATTCTCCTTCTTCTTCTGTGTTTACAATTCTTCCATTTCCATGCAATTGCTCCATTGAGATATACAATGAAATCCCACAAGGCATCCCTTTTGTCCTACATTTCGATCAAATGTAATGATGAATGTTTCCCTTAATTGTTAAATGTGTTGTGAAGTATTCATGATATAGTACTTGAAATCAAATATGTTTTCCCTATGAGTATCTTCATATCTCTACAAATACATTTCATGTTGAACTACTGAATCTTGTTTGCTCAATACGTTTTCTTTATTGTGGGATTCATATTTACTTACTGGAGTACCTTATTTCCATTTCACTCATTCATTAATTTCATAAGTTGTTCTCTATCATGCCAAAATGATTCCCATCAATTCCCATCTTCTTACATGGCTCATGTCATATTGATTAGCAATCCAAGCAAGTTCTAAAGATACAAAAATACCATATCTTTCCTCATTGGGCAAACAATTCCAAATACAAACATGTGTTTAGTGATCCCTTGGCATAGTTCCAAAACATGCTTGGAACATCTTAGGGACTAACAGGTTCTATCTAGGGTACCCATGAGTTGGTAATCTCTAATAGAAAAGTTACGACTTTTCTAAGAACATAGGGATATTGTCACAACTCCATGTATTGGGATCCTTAGGCATGAAAATTATGGCATGGATGATGCAGATTATGCATGGCAGAAATGACCTACCCTATATGCCATTTTTTATCACAAATTTTAGACGGGCCACCAATTGGGAAAATTATACGTTGGTTCTTGTTCCCCTATCAAATTAGTAAAAAATTCGGTAAAAATGGCATTAGCATTAGTCGATAATTGTTAAAATAGGGCCAAAGGTATATAAAAGTGGTTAATTTTTGTTGATATAATGGTAAAAAGAAATTACAAATCATTTTCACCTTGGTTTTTTACCTCTTAAGAAAAATTCTCTAGATTTTCAACTGCTGATTTTTGAGTCATCGGGCCATTGTTTTAGTTTCTGTTAGTTATAGGTATTCTTCTTCTCTCCTATCTTTCATTTTCAACCACTTTTTGATTGATTTTAGTTCAATATTTGACATTTTAGCCTCTTTTTAATTCCTAAATTGCGCATTTGTGCCTTTGACCTTGTGAAGCACAAATTACTGAAGTATTCACACCTGTATAGTTCAAAGGGCATGAGCGTTCATGGTTGTTAAAAAAAACATGAATTTGTAGTAGAATGATGCAAAAAGTTGTGCCTTGTCTAAAAGAATCAGTTCTTTTGTGGATGGCTTTCATATGGACGAAGCATGAACACAAGGATCTTGACCATGATCCCTGAGAGACCCACTGGAATTAAATGCACTCCTCTAATGTATTGTACTAAAGTTCTTTAGAGTTTCCTACATGAGGGCCCAAAAGGGCTCGCTACAAGTATTGATTCGCTCTTGGGACCCTGATATGGGTTCCTTTATCATTAAAGGGGAAGTGTTGTCAATCATGGTGCATGACATTTATTTCCTTTTTGGGTTATCATAGAGAGGGGCCCAGGTGAACGTTAAAGGTTCAACTAGAGGAGAGAAGATTCTCACTGGTGCAATATTATGTGAACACATTCTATGTTCTAGGGACCCAAAATTTGAATGCACGGGTGCATATTTATAACATTACTAGCTTCCCTTTGAAACTCATTTTGACCATGAACACCAATATAGCAAGCTCACCAGCCTTACACTTGGACTCATGAGGATTTATGCACATTAGGGTGCAGTGCTTTGATCCACAGTGTTTGATTAGTGCATCAGTATTTTAAATAACATGAAGAGTCAACTGAATTATTGAAAGATGGGGAAGAACAAAAATTTGGCTACAAAATCATTTTAGTTTCATTTTTCTTTGAAAGACTTACAACTATGATCTTGGGATTATCAGTACCACCATTAGATCCACGAGAGCCCTAGGTGACATGATGTACCGATCTTATGCTTCGCTTAAGAGGAGGATCAACTCTGATAACCTATTATGATGAGTTCCTCGAGTGGTGGGGAAGGAAACCCCTAGCCACATAGGAGTTTCCATATGTAGGTATAGAATTCAGGGAGATCCATACCTATTCCTTTCTCCCATCTCAACATGGGGATGGATTGGTGAGTAATGATTTTGGTATTTTTCATTTTTTTGTACTTTTGAAATATTTCAATACTGAGGATGAAAATATTTTTGGTATGTAAGTCTAATAAAAAACATTTTCCATGATGCAGATAATGGACTAGAGCGATCTACCAGACATCCCTACTTGCAATGATATGAGCCTAGAGAGGAAGAAGGGGTGGCAACCACCTTGGATTTTGTGGAGGATAGCTCATAGGTCTCACCCATGGCATCTACACTACCCGTACCAAGCACTTGCCAAAGGCCATGTAGTGACAGGTGGTAGAAGTACATGCCCGATGGATCAAACTATTCTGCCACGTTGCTACGTATGTCTTGTGCTACAAAGACACAATAGTAGTTCATGATTGATTTATTACACTTCTTATTTTGTAAATTTTAATCTTGTGCGGATATTGTATTTTTTCATGTATATGAACCATCAAGGGATATGAGCCCATATTTTGTATTATGGCTCACGTTTTTGCACGAGATGAAACTATTTTATAATTAATTAAATACTACTTTTATTGGGCATATCTACAATTTGTACATGCTCTTGTTCTTTTTATTGTGCTTGATTTTAACTATGTCACAAATTCCAATCTAGAACATAATTAGATAATGTATTTGACAAAACATTAATCCTTTTAGGAACATGAATATAATTAATAGATTCATAGTGGTGTTCTAAAAGGTGCACCCTCATAAAATTGTGTAGTACCGTAGGATGGAAGACACAATATATACCATTCAATTGCGACACTACCAACTACGAGTCTAGGTGGATAATTAACTGTTGGATTTCAATTAAAATCCCCCCAATAATAACTTAATCATGGCACTATATTAAACAATGTTATCGGTAGTTGGATCAAGAGACACTCCACAAGAGATCTAAAGTTGGATTATGAGATCGTAGATTACCCAAGATGTGGAAGCAATATTCTGAGTGTGACAACAAGTTTTGTATGTATATCCCATGAACATAGGTGAATCATATGACATCTACTAATTGAGCACAAAGAACAATGAGCAATGGCCAATAATAATAAAAAACATGAAAGTAAAAGCAACGTAAGGTACTTATAATACAACAAGTCCAAGAGGATTCTTCCCTGACACGAGTGTCTAGGCATAGTACCTCTTCAGGTAGAGCTCATTTCTAGGCCGTAGAATGTTCCCCTCAAAATATTCTAAATCATAAAATCCTTGGTTTAGAGCTTTCCTCACTATGTAAGGGCCAAGTGTTGGAATATATTATATTCCTTAGAAGGTAATAATGTCTTTGTATTATGTCGGAAGTTGTGTACAATCTTATGTAAAAGAGTAATACATTTAACCCATAGTTATATGGTGTTGTATTTACTTGTGTAGATTATTTGTCCATGGTATTGTATTAAGAGATGTTACTTTGGAGAATTATATTATCCCATATGCAATAAGTGAGAGTAATTCCTCCTCATCTCTTAGTATATAATAGGGTCAAGTGAGTGTTTACAAATCATGTATTCTTGATGTAGTAGTGGTACTATTGTGACATTGATGTACATCATCTATATTCTTTGGGGTATTTGTGCTTTTCTCTCTTGTAAGATTGGAGAAGAAATTCTAGAGATAGAAGAAGACTACCTTCCCATGATTGTAACCCATTAGGGTGAACCACGTATATTGGTGTTCTCTTGTCCTTTTCTTTTCTTGTTCTTATCTTTTATGATATGTTGTTGGTTGCTTAGATAGGTTAACTAGTTTAGCTTGACTCTACTATTCTAACATGGTATCAGAGCGAGTTGCTGTGATCTAGTACCTTCTATAGCTTTCAATCAATAACGATTATCATTTGGGCATTGTCATTTTGTTGTAGATTTTCTTTCTATCTGGTAGCCATTAGGTTTCTCTTCAGACCTGGGCATATTTTTGCATTTTTTTTACCCTAACCCTAACTTGTTGTGTAATATTTTTGTAGAATTTTTTCAAGGGTTTCTTGATGTTTTTATTGTAGATCTACATGATTTTGGGGCTCTCCTCAAGGCGATCTTTCTTCTGATTATAAAAATGGCAGTTATAAAAAAGGGTCGTAACTTGGTCAGGTTTTACTGGAATTTTTATTATAACCTATTTTTGGAATTGGAAATGCCATTCTAGATCCACTCGTGAGACCAGAACAAAAAACTGGGTATTTATGGGCTTCCTTTCGATAATAAAAATGAAAGTTATAAAAAGGGCCATAACTTGGTCATTTCTTACCGGATTTTTTATTATAACCTGGTTTTGGAATTGGAGCAACCATTCTGGATCCACCTACGTGAACATAATAGAAGACTGGGCTTTCTTGGGCACATTTGTTTTTCAAAGGGTTGTAAGTGAAAGTTTCTCCTCTTTTCTTTAGTATGTTTTTAACTGTGCTTTTGAAGATTCAGATCAGTAAAGTGTAACTGTTTTCAAGTTCTTCATTGTTTTTCTGTCATTTTTCAGTATTAGGATTTTTTATTTTTTGACAAAATTTCACTCATTATGACTTCCGAAGTAGCTTTTGTTCCTGAATTAGTTGGTTCTAACTATCTTTCTTGGAAGAGAAAGATTATTAATGTTCTCAGGAGTAAGAATATTTGGAGGATAGTTAATGGTGAACACAAGACACCTACTGCTGCTGATGATTTGGCTATATGGGAAGCTAAAAGTGATCAAGCAAGGGGGCTCATTGGTCAAACTGTTGCAGATAGTCTTCAGGTAAGTATTGAGGCAGAAGATAGCTCGGTTTAGGTATGGAAAATTCTTTCCTCTTTATTTGATAAATCTAATGATGTTTCTGCATATTATCTTGAAAATAAGATCTTTGACCTCGAACCTGCTGACTTTGAAAGAGTTGAGTTATATCTTGCTGAATTGAAAACTTTAAATGAGAAATTAAATAGTTGTGGTAAAGATTACAAGAAAACTGACATTGCTCTTATTATTCTTCTAGAACGTAAAATGCCATCTTGTTTTGATATGTTCATCCAAACTAGGAATAGAGCTCTAGAATTGGCTCAAAGTACTACGAAGCAAACTTTTGATTATTTTTGTAAAGTATTGATCAATGAGCAAGAAAGGTTAATTCTTTCAGGAAAACTCACACCTAATAAAGCTCTAACTACACTTAATACGAATCATAAGAAATTTTTTAATAATGCTAAAGGTTCTAATCCTTATAATACTAATTCTGGACATGCTTCTCATGCTTCTAATGAAAATAGTAAACATAAGAAAGTGTATGATCCTTGTAAACATTGTGGTAAAACTAACCATCCTGAAAAGAATTGTTTTAAAGAAAAACATTTAATGGCTAAAGCTAAAAAGAAAACCTCTAATGGATCTCAAGTAGCTTTATGTGCATCTGTTGTTTTGCCTAATAATTCTTCTTCTAACGTGGAATGGATAATGGATTCTGGTGCATCTAAACATATGACTGGTGATGCTTCTTTATTTACTTCCTATGACAATCATAAACACATATCTTGGAAAGTTTCTATAGGTGATGGTAAACAACTTTCTGTAATTGGTTCCGATAATGTTAATGTTACTAATGGTCAATTGGAATATGTTTTTCATGTTGAACACATGCCCATTAACTTACTTTCTATTTATCATGCTTGTAAAAAAGGGTTTAAATTTGAAGCATGGCCTGACAAATATGTTCTTAAAGATATCAATCAAAATTTCAAAGTAGTTTCTTCTGGTCCTGTTGATCATACTGCTGGTCTATATAAATTTGTTGGTTTTAACTCAACTAAAAGACAACCTTTTTATTCCTATGTTTCCCACGTTGATGAACAAAGTAAATTATGGCATGAAAGATTAGGTCATTTGAATTATGGTTAAATGCAATTGTTAACTAAAATGGTACATGGCTTGCCTCATATTTCTTCTACTAACGGTGTTTGTGAAGGTTGTGTTATTGGTAAACATCATAGATACATGTTTGAGAAAGGTAAACCTTGGCGTGCTAAAGAACCTTTGCAATTAATTCATAGTGACATTTTTGGTCCTCTTGAAGTTCCCTCTTTATATCGTACAGTCGATTTTCTTATTGATGACTTTAGTATAAAATCATGGGTTTATTTCTTGAAAAATAAAAGTGAAGTTTTTTCAATATTTCAAATTTTTAAATCTTTGGTTGAAAATGAGTCTGGTAAGAAGATTAAGACTTTAAGATCAGATAATGGGGGGAATTTTTTAAGAATGAATTTGAAGCTTTTTTTAATCTAAACATGGTATTCAACACCAAAATACTGTACCTTACACACCTCAACAAAATGGTGTTGCTGAACGGAAAAGCAGAACTTTAGTTGAAATGGTTAGATGTATGCTTTATTCTAAAGGATTACATAAACAAATTTGGGCTGAAGCTGTAAGTTGCGCAAACTTTATTTTAAATCGAGTTCCTACAAAATCCGTTAAGCATGTTACCCCCGAGGAAAAATGGAATGGTCAGAAACCTGATATTAGTAACTTTAAGGTGTTTGGTTGTGAATGTTGGGCTCATATTCCTGATGATAAATGGAAAAAGTTAGATCCCAAAACTCACAAATGTATATTCATTGGTTATTTTGAGGATTCTAAGGCTTACAGATTATTTGATACCTCTACTCAGAGTGTTATCATCCGAAAGGATGTTCACTTTGCTGAAGCATCTTCACCACCTGAGTCTGTCGAACCTCATGTTACATTGAATATCTCATTGTCTCCTGTTACTCCTATCTCATTTTATTCTTCCAGTTATGTTCTTGTTGTTGATCCTAGTTCACCCTCTTCTTCAAGTATTCCACCTAAATGTACTGAAGCTGCAAAAACTTCTATTTCCTCTAACCTTCCTGTTTGGGCCGGGAAAACTCTTGAATTTGCAGGTAGTGAGGTTGGTAACCCTTCCGACCCTCGTAGAACTAGATCTAACTTTTCCCTTATGACCAAAGTTTTGGCCATAGATGATCCTACCTCTTATGCTCAAGCTCAAGGTAAACCTCAATGGGAACAAGCTATCACTGCTGAGTATGAGTCTCTTATGAAGAACAAGACTTGGTCTCTTGTTCCTCTTCATGTTGGTAAGAATTTATTTGGTTGTAAATGGGTTTATAAAACTAAGTTCAATGCAGAAGGATAGATTGAAAAGTATAAATCTAGGTTAGTTGCAAAATGTTTTAATAAACTTGAAGTTATATATTATAATGAAACTTTTGCTCCTGTTGCTAAAATGAATATAATAAGAACCATTTTATCTATTGCTTCATCTTATAAATGGGAAATACACCAAATGGATGTTAAAAGTGTTTTTTAAAATGATGATCTTAATGAAGAAATTTATATGCAACAACCTCCTGGTTTTATTAATGTTGAATCATCAAATTTAGTATGTAAATTACACAAGTCTTTATATGGTCTCAAACAAGCACCTAGGGCTTGGTGTGATAAAATTGATGCATATTTTTTGAAGAATGGTTTTAAGCGTTGTATATCTGATCCAAATCTATATGTTCAGAACTTTGGTACTAATATTCTCATTGTTGTTTTATATGTAGATGATCTAATTATCACAAGCAACCAACTTACATTAATTCAAAATCTAAAAAGTGATCTTCAAAAGCAGTTTGAAATGACTGACCTTGGTTAATTACATTATTTCTTGGGTCTTCAAATTTGGCATATGGCAGATGGTATGTTTCTCTCTCAACCAAAGTATGCTACAGACTTGTTGGCTCATTTCCGTATGAGTGATTGTAAATATGCTCCTACACCATTTCAGTTTGGTGTAAAGTTAACTGTTGAGTGTACAACACCGCTTGTTGATGCTACTCTTTATCGTTAGCTTGTAGGCAGTTTGATATATTTAACTCACAGCCAACCAGATCTCTCTTTTGTTGTCATTTTGGTTTCTCGGTTCATGTAGCAACCTCATGAAAGTCATTGGCAGGTAGCCAAGAGGATTTTGATATATTTACAGGGGACATTACACTATGGTGTTTTTTATTCGAGCAGTACTACAGTTACACATATTCTAATTGGGTAGGTGACAGTTCTTATCAATGGTCCACTACAGGTTATGTATTTCAACTTGGTTCAAGTCTGATTTCTTGGTTGAGCAAGAAGGTGAAGACTCTTTCTTTATCTTCATGTGAAGCAGAATATAGAGCAGCCAAAGAAGCAGCTAAAGAAGCAGTTTGGTTATGACATGTTCTTATAGAGCTTGGTCTGGCTCTGAAATCTTCCACTGTGTTGAAATGTGACAATCAGGGTGCAATCCAGCTTGCTTATAATCTGGTATATCACTCCAAGACAAAGCATCTCGACCTTGATGCTCATTACATTCGAGGACTTGTGGTAGATGGTATTCTTTCTCTTCAGTATTGTTCTACCGAGCAGCAGGAAACATATATCTTCACCAAATCCTTCACCGAGGCGAAGTTTGTGCATCTTTGTTCCTTGCTTGGAATGCGGGAAGTTGTCATCAAGGGGGAGCAGTAATGAATCCTTCCTTACTTAGTGTTAGTGTGGGCCCTTCTCCCAAGAATTATTAAGTGGGAGTGTTGGAATATATTATATTCCTTGGAAGGTAATAATGTCTTTATATTATGTCAGAAGTTGTCTACAATCTTATGTAAAAGAGTAATACATTTAACCCGTAGTTATATGGTGTTGTATTTACTTGTGTAGAGTATTTGTCCATGGTATTGTATTAAGAGATGTTATTTTGGAGAATTATATTATCCCACATGCAATATGTGAGAGTAATTCCTCCTCATCTCTTAGTATATAATAGGGTCAAGTGAGTCTCTACATATCATGTATTCTTGATGTAGTAGTGGTACTATTGTGGCATTGATGTACATCATCTATATTCTTTGGGGTATTTGTGCTTTGCTCTCTTGTAATATTGGAGAAGACATTCTGGAGATAATAGAAGACTACATTCCCATGGATGTAACCCATTAGGGTGAACCACATATATCGGTGTTCTCTTGTCCTTTTATTTTCCTATTCTTATCTTTTATGATATGTTGTTGGTTGCTTAGATAGGTTAACTAGTTTAGCTTGACTCTACTATTCTAACACCAAGGAAATTTGAATTGAATTTACCATACCCAAGTTTGTCATGACCTTGGTCATAGACTAGCACCATGTCTCTCGTAGAGAATACATGAGGATGGGTAGATTTATCATACTGAGATTTGATTCATTTTTTGTTTTCTTCTTTAGCAGTTGCGACATACCTTCTATACTCAGCTAACTATTCAAATTATATTAACTATTCTTATAACTGTGTAGTATCTGGTAGGAGCGCAACAACCAATTTCAACGATATAATTTCAGACTCAATGGGTAATACAACCTCTATTCCATGTGCGAGATGAAAAGGAATAAATCCTATAGTAATATTGACAAAGGTTCGATATGCCCAAAGAGTCAGATAAAACATGATATGCCAATTATTATTATTCCTACTCAGCCATCCTTTGAAGCATGGTTTTCAAGGACCGATTGGATGCTTCTACTTTCCTGTTTTCCTGAGGATAGTAAGGTGAGGAGAAATATTTCCAAAATCTATTTTTATCAGCCAAGTCTACCATCATTTTTTTTGGAAGTGGTTGTCATTGTTGATGACAATATCTCTAGGTATACCAAAACATGTTATTATTTGGTTAAACAAAAAATGTGTTGCAGTGTCACCATCACAAGTGGATATTGGCATGGATTTGACCAACTTAGTGAATTATTACACAACCACACTATTGTATTTATGGCATTTCAATGATGTTGGATTACATCATTAATACATAATATCAAAATTGCGACGGTTTTTTGTTGCTAGTTCTACGTTTTTTCGTCTCACGTGTGACAATAACGGTCATGACGTTTCGTGGCACTTATTTCATGGATATATTGACAAACTTTATAAGCCATTGATATAGAGATGAAAACTGGCCTCCACGTGTCTTCTATACGATGGCCTTGAAATTGATTTTTTAGAAATCATTTTCTACGTTTCGTCGCTCTATTGACACAGTTTTCGTCCATATAATGATGACGATATGGCAAAAAACTGCTAGACAGAATTTAGTTTCCATGCCAAACCGTGGAACACGTTCGACGAACATGTGTCTCTCTATTTATGAATTTTGGACTTTGAATCAAAAAGTTTTCCATGCATTCGTCGTTCTATCGACAAAGTTGTCGTCCCTATAATGACGAAAATCGTGGAACATGTTTGACAAATGTTTGTCTCTCTATCGACGAATTCTGGAATTTGAACATAAATTTCTTCCATGTGTTCATCACTCTATCGACCAATTTGTTGTCCCTAGAATGATGAAAATATGGCCAAAAACTGTCAAGCAAAATTTTGTTTCCACGCAAAACCATGGAAGACTTTCGACGAAAGTTTGTCTCTCTATAGATGAATTCTGGAATTTGGATAGAAATTTCTTCCACGCAAAACCGTGGAAAACCAAACACTTTTAACGAAATCTGCAAGTTGAATGGTAATTGTTCCATGAAACTTCATCTCTATAGCAATGGTATTCATAGAAATCCACCCCAGGTTTCAATGGTTTTGCAGTACCCATGATGAAAGTTGGTCGATATTGAGACGAAACCTGGAGGTTTAAAAAAAAATTTAAAAAATCGTGGAAAGGCACCTTCCTTTCCATGGTTTTGGATCTTCAAGAAGTGCTTGTGAACAAATACATACTATATTTTAAAGACAAAGAAATGGATAAAATATAACACAAGAAAGGTGATTTATAGAAAAGAAATATATCGGGAAAGTAAGATATGGGAAAAAACATATTGAAGTAAAAGGAAAAAAATAAATGGGAAGTTCAGGGGGGAGGTCAAAAAGTGTTAACTGACTCTAAAAAATAAATAATGATTTAAAAAGTGCCCAAAAGTACCCAAAGTGGCCCTAAGCACCCTAATTATTGCCTCAAAAACTGTTTTCCCATTAGGATGCACAAATTCACAATAATTGGCTAAAATACATAATTAGAGGCTAAAGTGGCACCTCTTAGAGAAGATTCTATGACAAGTTAGGAGGGTAAATCTATAAAAATACCATTGATAAAATACGCTGTAACCACCACAGGGATTGTATAAACATTAATTAAATGATATTCTAGGCACCACTGAGAGCTGATTTCTATGATAAGGTAGGGGGGTACATCTATAAAAATACCATCGATAAAAGACGTAGGCACCACTGGGCTCGGATCAACTTAATGTGATCCAAAATTAGGTTAATCCCATTGGGGGTTAAAGATCCCACAAGGGCTTGGAAGGATTCCCACAGAGCTTGGAAGGATGCCCACAGAGCTTGGAAGAAGTTCGTAGAGGCCTGTAGATACTTGCAGAAGCTTAAAGAAGCCCACAAGTCAGAAGTAAAGGAATCCCATGTTCTTAAGATCAAGGGAGCCCGAGGTTTGAAGACATGGGAAGCCCGTAGGTGTAAATGAAGCCAGAGAAGGTCAAGCCCACAATTTTTGGAAGAGATGAAAATGAAAAACTCCTTCTTATGCAACCACCTCAGGCATGGCCAACATTAGTCAAAGTTAGTAACAAATATGCCCAAAAGAAAAAAAAGATCCCTTGAGCACATGATAGGAAAGAGACATGTTAATCAACCAAAAATTGACAACTTATTTCTATTCTTTTACTACGCATGATCTCATATAACAAAAAATTCATCATAGATCACCTTTTGGCATTGATCAGAAGCATGTTGCACAATTGAGCATGCAATTTGTAGTTTAGAAACCATATCATAATTGCCTTGGAGACACTCCTCATGAAATATCATCACTTGCTCTACTACGTGTGAAGAGATACTAGTGATAATTCATCATACTACAAAAAACATAAGGTGCATTGAATTCGTCTTTATTGAAAAATAAAAAAATAACTCAACCCCTAGGGAAAAGAAGAGTAGTTGTTCACCTGGAAAATCTGTGTAGGATCTTTGTAGTGCCAACTGGTGGTAACTTGTTTTGATGTTGCTCATTATTGGAAGAGGTGAATATGAAAAGTTTATCCTTCTTATGCAACGACCTCAAGCATGTCCAAATTTGGTCAAGTTAGTATCAAATATGCCAATAAGATAAAAACAATCCCCTAAGCACATGATGGGAAAGAGACATGTTAGTCAACAAAAAATTGACAGCTTATTTCTATTTAATTACTAGGATTGATCTCATGTAGCAAAAAATTCATCATAAATTACCTTTTGTCACTGAGAAGTAGGTTGCACAGTTGAGCATGCAATTTGTAGTTTAGAAACCATATCATAATTTCCTTGGAGACACTCCTCATGTGATAACATCACTTTATCTGCTACCTTTGAAGATCTAGACATATGAATTTATGGTCCACATATGTGCCATGCAACAACTGAAAGTTTATCATCACAGTAATAAGAACGTGTAAAATAGTGCAACCAATAACCAATGTTAATCATTTAAAGTGCCATTTAGCATATGATTTCCAGATCTGTGTATGTGATAGCATAGATATAAAATACTAACTTAATGAAAATTTAGTGCCAAGCTAACCATAATGTTATTATTATTCACTCGATCTTGTATGTAAGCTCTAAAATATAAAATCATCAAGTCCCTTACCATCACCCAGCTCTCAATAGAAATAATTAGTACTAAGAAAATACAAAACAATAATCAGTAAAATAATGTCAGAATTATATCACTGTGCATTAAGAGATGTAAGGTTCCAGATCTCAGTAAAAAATCAGACTTACATTTACCCAGAAAACTAATGTGAATAGGGAAAAAAACTAATCAAATCAAGAAGATATATTTATACAAAATACACCACCATTTAAATAGTTTGAAATACTAACTTGTTTTCTGTTTTGAGTGCGCAGAGGAGGGAGCTAGGGAATACGAGGTCTGCAATACATATTGCAGACCTGTGTTTGATAAAGGAGAGGGCTCGGATTGTGGGAGCAGTAGGTCTGCGTTTTTAGGATTTTACGCGGAAATTATTTTTTTAGGGATTTCTTTGTTGATAAAATAAAAGTTACAAAAACACATAAAAATTATGTCTAAAACCTAAGAGAAACAAAAATAACCTAAGAATAATATTTATAAGTATACAAATCAGAAATTTTAGTTTTGAAAGATAGATGAACAATTAGAGTTTGAAAAATTAAAATTTCTTAACCTAGGGTTTCATCATGCTGAAATTATAGGAAGAAGGGCCGAAAAAATCCTAATTTCTTCTACGTGTTTTTTCTTCTATTTTTCTACGTTGCTAAGAAGCATTTGTGTTTTATGTTGAAGGTTGTCTCCTAGTTTGGATGATAGTCTAAAAGTAGTTATTTACTATTGGTTGTATATCTTGTATCTTAATAGAATGAAATAGAATTTAAGGATAAAGACAACACATTAAGGATAAAGAACACGGAAAAACCCTTACCTTATCATTGTCCTTTCGCCAGATCCATTTTCCCATACAACTTGATAAGAGTTGTCCATGAGATGCATTTCCATCACGAATACTTGCATAAGTAATCAAGGACATAATTTTTATATGAGTAAATAATATATAAGCAAATAAACAGTCATTTAAATCCTACTACAAAGTCTTGTAGAAATCAATGAACCATGAAATGTTAAATTTATTAACAATTTTTTAAGGAATAGACATGCATTTAAAAATTTACAAGCATCTTTAATACAAAGTAATAAAAGAGTATTTATACCTTATTGATCTCCTCTCTGTTTCGAGAAAATTTTTATATTTGCTACAGAACAAGGCCAACCACATGAAGGTGGAAGCTCATATGGCCCCTCCCCCCCCTCACATCGCTCTCAATTCCCAATACCCAATAAATGATGTTGTTTACATAGAAAAAAATTAAACATTCATGCATAACTAGGCTAGTCATCAAAACATATAAACATAAAAACATTGAAGCATAATGAGGTAATTAATATAAACATCGATATACATCCAAATACAAGTCATGAATTTATACATCTACTTTTTCTTTGATTTCTGTTTTTTTGCATCGAAATAACTGACGATAATTGGGATATTATCATCAACATTTGGTGGATTATCTACAAATCCATGTCATGCTAGTGTTTGTGTTTCCATGCCCTCATGTATCATACTTATTGTACGTCATTGACTAGGGCGTGGAGGCAGTTTTGAAGGGGCGTGAACTGCAACAACGAAAATGGGCATATCGATATGTTGAAATATTATTGAAATTAATAGTTCATCATTTTGATTAAAATTACAATATTTCTCTTTATCTGTCTATGTAGATGTGACAGCTGGTGTGTTAATTGTTTCTCTACTTGTTAATTCCTCTTACGGTTCACCCTCCTGAGCTTCACGGTCTTCGATCGAAAGAAGAAAAATTAAAAGTATACGCCAGGAAATAAATATCTATAATCACAGTAGATATTTCTATTTCCAAAGCACACACACCAGAATGGCCACTCTACTCCCCACTATCATGGGACATGCACACCCCAACATAAACTGGTACGTGCAGAGTACCACTGGATTCAGTGCTGCGGTTGCAATGTTGCTTAAAATAAAACATAAATATTTAGTTATGGGTGATATATTAAAAACTGAATAGACTTTAATAGTATACTGCAATGATGTCCCTATTCATTTTATTTACCTGCATCTGCGTCATTGGGGATATTGGAGTCTGCCCCAAGCTTTTCTGATATTCAATGACACTTTTAAAACCATAATTGAAACCAAGATTTAGGTCTTCCTCAGTGGCAACATCTTAGAATGTATTTCCCTGCAATGCATAACACATATAAAATTCCCTCTATCAAAAACAAATATTTGTTCGCTACTTTGAAATAAATATTCCCCACAGTTAATCATTTAATTCTTATGATTCGGGCTCTTAGTTTTCTATAGCCACCCTAGCCCAGTCTATGTTGCCTGTGCTTTTCCACTCTAGCCACGGTTTCTTTGGAGGTTTCCGGTAGCCTATATATGAAAATTTTGAAAAATGTTAGATATCAAAATTCTTGCTTAAAACAAAAAAGAAAAAATAAATGAGTATATTTCACTAAAAAGATGATATGTGTTGTACCTTGCTTTTCCAGGCCGTGGTTGTTTTCCTTGTCTTTTTAGCAAGTTCTCCTTTGCATCCTCTATGAGTTCCTTCCACTCTTTCTCCGGAACCATGGGAGGGCACTCATGCTTGAGGTCAAGTTGCAATTTATCCCTATATTGTGCTCTGGTATATTTTAAATTCTCGTCGGCTAACTTTGCAACCACTTTCTTGTTGAATGTATTACCGAACAAGTTTACCATGTGGTCTATCAATACATATTTCTTTGCGCTATCTTGGCTATTCCACTGTGTGCGAATGGTGGGGCCAAACAAATCCAATGCTTTGTCATTCAAATTCCTATAGAAAATATTGTTTCCTGCAGAAACGTGTAATCCATTAATTTATAATAATTTCAGCATATGTCCATTTCAATTTCATGATTATAATGAATAAATTAATTAATAAATACCCGCAATCTTTTGAATCTTGAACGGAACACAAGCGTCATCCACCAGAAAGATTAGATCTAGTGATCCGGTGCTTTTAACTCGTGCTGCTCTAGGAAAAATTTCTTGGTCATCTACAGTAGGTTCATCTTCGGAGTCATGTGGAGTCATAGCTCCGTCTCATCATGCTCCAGCATGTCATGCTGATCAAAATCGGTGCCCTCATCAATGGATTCGAGGCCAACTGGAGGAGTGTCAAAAATTCTCATTGGTACATTTCTTTGTCGACGTTGTTGCTGCATTGGAGCATGATTGCTACCTAAACCTGTCTCGACAATTTCTCTAGTCACGGGTTGTAAAAACTCCTACAAATGAAAAACTTTACTTTATCAGATCAGTTGGAAAAATAGAAAACATAATATCAGCTATGAAATCATGTCATAGCTTAACAAAATATGTTAATATGCCACTTACCCCATAAGATTTTATTTTTTCTTTCAGCTCTTCAATCCTTGCCCTGATCTCCTATGTCATGGGCCTTATGCAAGCCAAGGAGATCATTTCTATGTTTGCCTTTTTTAGGGCCTTCTTTACAGTATCCATAGGGTCTATGGAATAGTAAATTTCATCCTCAAGCTCCTCATCATCCAGATGAAGTGCACTGGACTAAATTCATCAAACAATAAAATTAAGAAAAATATTTTTAACATCATTCAAACATTGTTATTGTAATGAAATTTAGCTACTATTAAGAACTAACACTTACCTGATGCGGTGTTGTTTTCGGTGAATTTCCTTAGTCACCCCCTACTGATCTACTTCTAGTGGGTGATTGTCCATGGTCACCCTGGACCGTGGAAGAAGCAGGTGCCTTTCCACGGTCCCCACCCTGACACGATAAATCAATCAATAATTCACCATAAGCACAAAAAAATGCGAATGTCAATAGTGGAAATCGAATTCTAATAGAAAAAATCGAAACATTTAGTTATTATATTTAACACTTACGTGACAGGGCACAGAGCATGACCTTCCACGGTCACCCTGGACCATGGAAGCAGTAGGTGCCTTTCCACCGGTGCCACCCTGACACAATAAATCAATAAATAAACATTATGAAAATAATTGTAACATAATAAAAAAAGAGATATTGCAATAATATTTATTTTTACCTCAAAAGTAGAGGACATGCATTCTGTTCCATGACGAGCATGGGCATGAGACCCCTGCCACAGTGTAATAAGCATGTTGTCACATGGAAATCTTTTGGGGTTGGAGTTTCTAGTTATTGTAGTCATATTTAGTTACTATATTTAGTTGAGTCAATAATTGTAAGATCAACAAAAATGAGATATTGCAATAATATTTTTTACCTTCAATGGAGAAGATACATGTTCTGCTCCATGGTGATGAGCAGACCCCTACCACAGTGTAATGAGCATGTTATCATATGGAAATATTCACAATAATCACAAAAAAGAAAATGGTAACATGGAAATTGAATGTTAACAGAAAAAATCTCAACATTTAGTTATTATATTTAACACTTACCTGATGGGGCATAGAGTGCGACCTTCCATGGTCACCCTGGACCATGAAAGTAGAGGACACATGTTCTATTGCATGACGACCATGGACAGACCGCTACCACAGTGTAATAAGCATGTTGTCACATGGAAATCTTCTGGGATTGGAGTTTCTAGTTATTGTGGTCATATTTAGTTACTATATTTGGTTGAGTCAATAATTGTAACATAAAAAAATGAGATACTGCAATAATATTTAATTTTACCTCCGAAGGAGGAGACACATGTTCTACTCCATGGGGATGAGCAGACCACTGCCACAATGTAATAAGCATGTTATCATATGGAAATATTCACAATAAGCACGACAAAAGTGAATGGTAAAAATGAAAATCGAATGTTAACTGAAAAAATCGAAACATTTTGTTATTGACATCATATTTATTTACTATATTTAACATTTACCTCACGAGGCATAGATTGTGACCTTCCACGGTCACCCTAGATCGTGGAAGTAGCATGTGGCTTTCCAATGCCGCAACCCTAACAAAATAAATCAATCAATAAAAGTTGAGTCAATAATTGTAATATAAAAAAAAAATTGAGATAAGCATAATAGTGTAATAAGCATGTTATCACATGGAAATATTCATAATATGCACGAAAAAAGTGAATGCCAACGGTGGAAATGGAATGTTAACAAAAAAAATCGAAACATTTAGGTATTTTAGTCATGTTTAGTTACTATATTTATCATTTACGTGATAAGGCATAGCGTGTGACTTTCCACGGTTACCCTGGACCATGGAAGCCACATCTATTCGATTTAAGTTGTAATCGATCAACAACTCTTCACCTGGAAGTATTGTTTTTGTTGCACATACAAATATACAATGTTCTTCGCATGCCTCAAATTCGCAATTCGATTGCTTAGTTGTTGTCACTGTCCGTGTACTATTTACAAAGCCAACAACGTTTCTAGACGCTTTTGGTCTCCCATCAATATACATAGTATCCCCTTTGATTTTATTGTGTTCTGCTAGTTGTATATAATTTGTGGCAATTCTGTATCTCCTCATGCTTTGAGTATATTGGACCAAGATCAACCAGTTATTGTATCTGTATAATAGTCTGACATGCTTCATCAATTTAGTTACAGTTCCATAGCCGACCTTTATGCCATCCATGGAAAACAACCCCAATCCATGTAAGGACAAAGGAGCAATGTGATACATCCTCCCATTGATGAAGAAATCTGTGTCCACTTGAGGTAGCTTATTAGGTACCCATCGTTGCACTAGATGTCTATACCTTAAGGGAAACTCATTGTCACCTATGCTCTCAGCATCATAATTACATGACCCTCCTTTGGCAATAAAATATTGCATGCATCTACGAAATCTTTTCCTTACCTTTTCAGATCTAGTTGATATAGAACCGGTAGATCTAGTACAACACGTATCACTTTCAACCTCTCCTAGTATATCTTCACCATCACTCGAGGAATATAGATTTGATAGATACCTATTTGGTGGTACCTACACTCGATAAAACAATAATATAAGCTACCAAGCGGATATAGTTTAGCGTGCAAATATATTTACTTGTAATGTTTTAATATCAAAAAAATTTTCTTCCCAAAAACTTTACCAAAAGATATTTTTCTCTCAAAGGTGTAATTTCTTTTAGAGTTATTTGTATTTGAATTATTGTTAAGTATAAGACACGATTTGATTTGGTTTGAATTTGTTCACAACACGGATATAGAAGTGTGTTTCTTGGGCCAATTGACTAGTTAATGCATGCAAAGAGGTATGGGGTTCTCCCTCATATATATCATGTTGGGGATTCAATTTGGAACGAGCAGTGGTCATATAGCTTCATTCATGGATTTCCCACTGAAACTCGATGACTTTATTCTAACACTCCCTCTTCCATAGTGGTTTGATATGCAAGTTTCCTCGTGCAAGGTACTCCTTCTCTAACTATGTGCCTGGTTTTTTTTAAATAGGATAACATTGTGAAATGTCACCAAATTTAGACCAATTATAGGTAGTCTTGAGAATTGATGACATTTGGTGAACTGATGATTGTGGAAATACATATCCTAGAGATGTTCATTAATGACTAAATAACTTTTGATGGGAATAGGCATGTGTGATAAAGTTGGAAAAAGACTAAGTGGTGAAAAATTGTCCTAAAGTAGTAATCTTATGAAAATGCCCACCATATTTCATAATAAGGAGAAATATCCCACCATGGCCTGTCATCCCATAGTTGGTTGAAGTATATATCTGACCATGGCACAAGTGTTCTTAGAACAACTCTTTGAGGAAGAAGATACAGGCCTCCCAAAAGAAGTTCTGATTTGGTCAAATTAGACAAGTTGCTCTAGGAGAATGCTCGCCATAATTTGTGGGTTGAAAGAAATGCCTGCACCATATGGGAATCCTGTAGGTGGCTGTGTTGTCTACCTGAACATGTTATTACTTTGACCTGAAAGCACATGAGGCATAAATTATGGATCTACCAAAACAGGGTCTTAAGCAGCTTTTACATCATACTTCAGTAAAATGCCCGCCTAGGAGAGAGAATGTAGTTCCAGAGGATGAACCTGGTCTTAATGGATTCATATGGTTGTCCTCCATCCATTGGATGTCTTACACTCCAAGTTTGATGAAAATTTGAAATCACCTTTGAGACATAGGGTTTAAAGAAATTGACCAAGTGTCAAATCACAAGGTTGAAGAGGCATTTGGAAATGCCTGCCAAAGCATGTATGAGTGATGATAAATTCATCAGAAGGTATAGGCATGCTCTTTAATGAACTGGCTATCCATCCATATTCTTAGTTTTTCTTATGGTGACAACATGAGAAAAATATCAGCTTGCCAAAAGAGGTAAAAACATTAGCTTGCATATCCAAAAATATGAAAAATTGACCAAGTGTTGAAAACAGGAGGTTGAGAGCCCACTTGGAGTGAATTAATTGCCAGACTCAGCTCTTTAAATGATAAATTCGTCAGATATTATGGGTCCATTCTTTGATGATATGGGCATCCACTCATGATCTCAGTTTCCCTCTAGGTGTTCAGACATGTGAGATATGAGCCTGCCAAAATTCCTCCTGACACTGTAATGACTAGGGCCTGACAAAATTCACTAAGTGTTGAATTGAGCAGTTTGAAAGACCATTTTAAAGTGACTGCCAGAGACTGTGTGTTTGTCAGTAAGGTTTTAAGGTGACATGGTCTTGTTCCTAGTTGAGGTGGATACCTAGCCATACCCTCAGTTTGTTTAAAGATGGTCAAGATGTGAAAAACATAAGTCTGCCAAAAGTTAGAAAAGTATGCCTATACAGTCTTGGTGAAATAAAAGAGTAAGCTACAGGAAATTAATAAACCAAAATTTATAAAGGTAATTCTGCATATGTTGAGAAGGATTTTAGGATAGTATTTTGGAAGATATGATGTGATTGAAATTACATAGCATATATTTAAGGAATAAATGCTCGCAGAGGGTTTAATGAAGACACATGCAGGCTACAATATTCTTGAAAACCTTCGGACTCTTTGAGATATTCCAAACAGAGGCGACCACACTAACTACCATGGTATATGCCAAACAGACTCAAAAAGATATAAGTGTTGTTGAAAACTAATACTTTTATCAAATGTGTCTTTAAAGAAGAAAGAGGTATGAGGGTCAATTTACTAGAGTCAATTCAAATTTTATCCCACGAGTCCTAGGGAACTATACATTGTTCCAAAATCCAAACCAGTAAATTGGAAAAGCTTGCAAAGTGTGTTGTAATTCAGGTAAAAGTGAGCATAAAAATAAAATAAAATGCTTCTTTAAAGGAGAAATAAGTCTTAGGTTGAATTGTAAGTAGTCATTATACTTGCAGCTCCTATGGCACTCTACAAAATGTTTTAGACACATAATAGAAAAAAATCACAAAAGCTTGAAAAGTGTGCCATAATCCATGTAAAACTTACAATCAAAGCAAATTTAAATGTGTCTTTAAAGGAGAAAGAGGTCTCACGTTCAAGTTTCTATAGAATCAGTTCAAATTATAGCTCATAGAGGACTCTATTCTAGACCATTAAATAGAATAAGATTACACAAGCTTGCACTCTATAGAATGTTTCAGAGATATAATAGAATAAAATAACAAAAGCTTGTAATTTGTGTCATAATTGAGGTAAAACTAATTATTAAAGAAAAATTAAATGCTTAGAAGAAACACGTCTCAGGTTCAAATTTTCGTTAGAATCAGTAGAACCAGTTCAGATTATAGCTCCTATAGGACTCTGCACACTGTTCAGGACCATTAAATTGAATAAAATTACAAAATATTGCAAATTGTGCCATAATTCAGAAAATTATATAAGAGCACGACTGGCTTGCAGTGCTCAACCATATGTATTTTCCCTGAATTTAAGGAGGAGCTTTAGATGCTCCAATAATAGAAAACCCTTACTAGGTCCACCGATAATAGAAGCGATGGCATCACAACAAAAAAATTATAATTTCAGTATGACTGTATCGAATCCATATTGGTTCAGAAATTTGACGTATTTTTCCCAAATTCCTACGCTGCTAAGGGTTAATGGGCTTACAAAATTCATTGGGCCCTTTGTTATCCTCTGGATTGTGGCCGAATTGCCTCCCTGGGAACGTCGGTATCCTCTGGACTGTGATAGGATTTTTTTGTTATCCTCTGGATTGCGGTCGGATTGCCTCCACTGGGAATGCCAGTATCCTTTGGATTGGTATCCCATGCTACTCGATTTACCACTGCTCTGCTCATCAAATTACCAGTGCTCTGGATGTTGTTAATGAACTAGTGCGCAGGAGTGAAGCTGTTCATTGTTGTTTTGCTAATGAGATACTGCGCAGGTGTTTTTGAATTCTACATTTTTTGTTTGTTTATTTGCATATTTTATATTTTGTGTTTTGTTTTGTTTTTTTATTTTGCATATTTACCTTTTGTTTAGTTTATTTTGGGTTTTTTTATTTGCATATTTTATATTTTGTTGCATTTTAAATTAATTATAGTTAAACAATTCTATGTTTTTAATTTAATGTAGTTTAATTTAATTTAATTTAAATTAACTAGGATTTTGTCATAATTTGTATTGGTTTCATTGCTTATACTAAGATCCTATACATAAGTCCCTTCAAGGATGAACATGATGATGATGACGATGATCACGATGATGATGATGATGATCATGATGATCATGAGGATGATGAAGACGACGAAGATGATGGTGATGATGACAACAACGACAATGAACATCATCATCATTATCCTCATCATCATCCTTGTCATTGTCATCACCATCATCTAATTCATGATCTTCATCAATATCATCATCATCATCATCTTCATAATCATCATCATTGTCATCGCCATCATCGTCATCATGATATTCTTCATCATCGTCATCTTCCTTATCATCATCATCATAATCATCATCTTCATCATTAACATCTTCATTATCACCGTCATCATCTTGATCATCATCATCATATTCGTCGTCATCATTATCAGCATCTTCATCTTCACCATCATATTCATCATCAACATCATCGTCATCCAATTCATCAGCATCTCCATTATCATTATCATCATCATCATCATTTTCATTATCATCATCATCATCATCATCATATTTGTCATCATCATCATCATCATCATCTTCATCATCGCAATTTTAGGGGGAGATCAGTGAATGAAGACGTCTACATGATAGGGGGAGCAACCAGTTGAGTGAAAAATTAAGGATTGTTCCTAACACCCATTCCAAGGACTAATCTGATAATTCAATATGATTCAAGGAAGTAGTAAAAAAAATATAGATTATTGGGCCCTGTGAAGCCTATTGTTCTTATATTTATGCACATGAAGAATAAAGACTTATGGACCTAGTCCTGTGTCTTAAAAGAGGAAGATCCAAACTGAGCAGTTTGGTAGTTCCATAAAGTGCATCCTTTATAGGAGTGAATAATCACTCATAACCATTCTATTATAGTGTTGGCGAAGCTCAGAACAATTTAGTGAAGACCAAGGAAAATATCTTGTCACCACATCTTCATCATCATCTTCATCAGCATATTCATCATCATAACCATCACCATCATGATCATCTTCATCTTCATCATTATCATCATCATCATCATCATCATCATCATCCTCATCCTAATCATCATCATGATAATCATGATAATTATGATCATCATTTTCATCATCCTCATCCTATTCATCATCCTCATCATCCTCATCCTCCTCATCATCGTCCTCATCCTCGCTCTCATCATCATCATCATCATCATTGTTATCGTCATCATCAAAACCACCATCATTGATCATCATCATCATCATCATCATCGTCATCATCATCATCGTCATCTCCCTCTTCCTAATCAACATATTCATCATCGTCAGTATCATCATTTTCATCATCGCCCTCATCATCATCTTCATCATGTTCATAATCTTCATCACCACCACCATTATCATCATCATCTTCATCATCATCATCATCATCATCATCAACATCTTCATCATCATCATCATCATCATCATCATCCTCGTCATGCTCATCCTCATCCTCATCCTCATCCTCATCATCATCATCATGATCGTCATCATCATCATCTTCATCATCATCATCAATTTCGTCATCATCATCCTCATCCTAGTCATCGTCATCATCATCATCATCATCGTCGTCGTCGTCGTCGTCATCATCATCATCGTCATCCTTATCATCATCATCATCATCATCATCATCATCATCATCATCATCATCATCATCATCATTATCGTCATCGTTGTCATCATCATCGTCGTCATCATCATCATCATCATCATCATCATCATTGTCACTGTGATCATCATCATCATCATCATTATCATCATCATCGTCGTCGTCATCGTCATCATCTCCCTCTTCCTAATCAATATCTTTATCATCGTCATCATCATCATTTTCATCATTTCCCTCATCATCATGTTCATCATGTTCATCACCACCACCACCATCATCATCATCTTCATCATCATCATTGAATGTTGATTTATTTTCCATATATGTCTCCTTCCCAAAGGTTTGAAAATGATCTTATTTGAGGAATTTTGGGGGAGTGCCTTTCAGGTTAACTGGTTAGCAAGTTTTTCCACCATGGCACCGTCGGATGGAGAGTGGGTTTTGATCTACGGTGATAGGTATTTCTGTATATTGAAACATGCAGCAGTGGAATAAGGGTAAAGTGTGTTAAACTTCAGTGGTTCAGATTCAGGATGGTGAATATTGATGAAGGAAAGTGATTTCGTGGAGTGGAGATGCGAGGAAGGATTTATTTTTGAGATTTGCAGAGTCTGTTAAATGGGTGTAATGTTGGAGGGTCGAGATCGACACAAGGTGAGATCAACGGCCCTAAATCATTTTGCGTGGTGAACCTGCTCGGAGGGAGAAACTTTTTCAAATCGCGAAAAGGGTTGATCAGCGAGAAAATCAGATGGTTGAGATGAAGGCGGAGATAGATCTTTGGTCTCAAACAATTTCGTGGATTGAACTAGCACAGAGAAAGTTACGAATTCAATCCAAAAAGTGGTAGGGGCTGCGAAGATCTATGGTCGGAAAAAGATATTGGGTAGATCAACGGGTGAGAAGCATTCTATGATCAGAAGTTTCTCACTCATTCAAATGAAAAAGGGTTAGCAGAATGTTAAAGTTCTCAAGATTGAGAGGTCTCGATGAAGGTAGTTTAGAGATCGACGGTTGATATTGATCTCCCCAAATCAAGTTGTGCAAGTTGATAGTGTTAAGTTTTGGGTATGAATATTTGGTGTATCAAGGGCTTAGATTGCAAAGATGAACTAATCTATGGTACTGAGTGCATGGAGAAACATGAGGGTTATGCAACATAAAAAAACTATAAAAAAATCTAAGTGGAGAAGACGCCCTCACGTATGATCTGCCTTCCCAATAGTTAATTGATTTCCTCGACGCCATTTGTGATACACACATAGGATAAATCATCCCTTCCGCAGTGCCAGCTCGCCCAAAACCAGATACCCATCATATGGATGGCATGTGAAATCAGAAAGATATCATGAAAATCTAAGAAGTGGAACAACGAATCTGATCGCCACACGTAGTAGGGGAAATGCAGCGAAAGAATGTTTTAGGTATTTTCGTCATAGGAGCGAAAGGGTAATCATAGGAGCGAAAGGGCCAGAACATATCCAGTCCATATGCCCTGAAGCATATGGTCGACCAGGCTACTCAATGATGAAATGTGCGAATATGATGATGGGTCATCCCCTTGTCCAGTTTTCCAATCCTATATAAACACCACCTTTCAGAGCCATTAAGGTGCATAGGATGAGCTAGTGTATAAGCAAACTCGTGGTATCATTCTGCTAAGAGGTTCTGAGGATTCTGATATGTTTGCAATGGCAATCTGGTTCAAGAAGCTTGTTAGTCTAGGTGTGTTTCTGGTTGGTGAGCTTGATTCCAAGCTCATCTATCACCATGTTTTTTCACACCAGGGAAGAACCAACCATCGTGGTGCAGACATCATACACCACTTTGAGAGATGCACCTGTTTTTTGTGGGAGTGAATGCTCGTACTAGAGCATTAAGGGCCCAAGGTCTTCATCGTAGCTTTCATGCATCCCGTTGTTGTACAGGATTATGCACCTAATAACCTAAGGTCTGGGGTTACCAACATACTCAAATTACTTGCAGACAATTGACTCCTAAAATCACAGAATAAGAAATAGGAAGATTAAAAGGACTTACTTGTTAAATGAAGGTCGATCCTAGCTAATCTTCTTCTTCTCTGTTCCACTTCCAAAGTCTCCAAGATTGCTCCTCTTTCACCTTTCAAGAAACACTTTTCCAGATACAAGATGATTCATATATGTATAAGCAGGTTAGATAAATCACATATAAGATGCATAAGCATAAACATCTATCAAACCAATACACATGAAACACATATGGAAGAAGTAATCTCTTTATTATCAATAATGGAAAGAGTACAGATACAACCCAGCGTCTGAGACAAGGACTCCTCTGCAGCCAAAGGATTCTGAGTTCCACTGCTCCAAAGACTTCTGTATAAACTCCACCAGCATAAATTTGCTCTCCAAGTGTAAGTAATCAACACCCTCCCCAAGGCCTGTATTTATATGGGTGAAATAAGATAGTTCTCGAAGGTTAGGGAGGTTACAGCAGTTAAGGAAATTAAGTTAAATGACTTAACTAATCTCCCATTAGCGCGAGTGTTTTTATGTTTTAATGTTGAGATACATTCGTGGGTCTGTAGTAGAGCAACCCGCGAATGATTCGCGACTATGTATAAACGCAACCCACGAATACATGGATTCATGACTTGCTGTAAAGGAGACTCACGAGTGATGTGCGAGTTGTACATAAGGATAGTCGCAAATATATCTCAACATAGGTAAATGACAAAGTAACTAGGTGGATGGTGAAAGAATGTATTTCATGACAAGCCAAGCTATAGTGTTTTGGGAAAACCTCTATCCATAAGTGTCCTTTTGTGTGCCAACATGAGGGATGTCGGCACTCGAACGGAGAGGTGCCATTTGGGTGTATAACAGATGCCCCCTAATGTGTGAGGTCAGAGGGGAACGATGGCCGAAATACATTATAATATTTATCTTTGTAGAACTCAAAAATCCAATGGAGCAGAGAGAGTACCTGAAACAAAACATAGTAATGTCAAATACAAAGTTACATCTGAGGATGCTATGTTCAATTTACTGGAACATTAGCTCCTTTACAATATTTGATTACATCAGATGATATGGGTATAAAGACCACGTATATTACAAAGGTGGATCGAAGCCACAATATACAATAATGATGAGTCTTCAAATATCTGGAAGCTATGTAGATAGATCGAACATAATCTTGCACAACTTAGTCCATATGTGAGAGACTAAGGTCTTCATAAAGGATCCCAAAGAACCAGTACAATCCAAGCCATGTGAATAAGGGTAAGCTGAAGTCGAACATGGAGAGGATTCAACAGTTTGTCAACCAATAGGTGATAATTGACAACTGAAGCAAAGGAGTTCACCAATGATGAAAGTGAATCCAGAGGTACGATCATCAAAACTCTAGGTCTTTGCCATCAGGAAGTACTGAAAACAGAACCATGCTGTGATAAGGAAGGCAACAGATCCTCCAACGGATCACAAGAGTGACTAGGAACTAGGAAAAAGAAGGGAGACACAAATAGATAACAGATATAACAATGATGGGATCAGGTGATAGATCAGACATTGGGTAGAGTCCTTGAACAGTGAGAACAAGACATAGATGACCCAAGGTAACATACAACGGATAGATAAAACAACTAGACTTATCTGTCATGTAGGAGACATGATCAGATTCCCCAAGATAATGGATAAGAGGAGGAGTAAGAAACTCAAAGTGATAGCTGAACACAAGTGTATACTGAAACATGGATATCGGAAAACAAAGAGTGCTATGTTCAAGGACGACATGCTGCCATTACTGAAAACAAGAGAAAACTTCTTCCTTACCTTCCCTGTTAAATTTTAACGAGTCCAGGAAAGTAAACTCGGTTCCCTCTTCATTTTTTAACAAGCTTGAAGAGATGGGAAAATAATGCTTGTTACACTGATTCGTGGATTTAAAGAGGCCAAACTAGTACATGCTCAGACGGTGTTTTCACATTTAGAGAGTCTGAAAACTCCAAAGAAGACTCCAGGGGGTCCTTTTTCATCCAATTTAGTCTCCTGAAGCCGAAAAAGTATAAAACAAACCACAGAATAAATCTCTTAACTTCCGAAGAAGAAAAGGCGCACTTTTTCGTACTTAGTCAGGGAGGTCCGAAAAAGGTTAAATTACCACCTACCCAACGCTCCTTCCAGAACAACATAAGATAGCTTGAGTTTTACGAGTGTGAAGGAAAGCAAGATCACTCGGAAAGATCCATTTGGTTACGAGAAATGGGGCTTACAACAATAAACTCGTTTCTTTTTTCTTTAGTGTTTAACGAGCATGACAAAGACACAAAGTACACTCGAAATCTTTTTCATGTTTGGGTCCAGAGCACGAAAAAGAGAAAACTAAGCTCAAACCGGGTGTTCCTTTTCTGTAAATTTAGTTCCTCAGGTCCGGAAAAGTGATAAACCTATACCTGAGAATACTCTTCTCAATTCAAAAGAAAAGAGAGTGATCCTTTCTCGTATTATTCCTCATGGTCCGAGAAAGAGATGACCTACCACCAATGCGGATGCCCATTCACATATTCTTAACGAGCTTGAACAGACGAGATAACTCGGCAGTCAAGTCTGTTTTGAAGGAGTCAGACCTGGGCCTAAAGAAACTCCATAAGGTCGGGGAATCCTATAAAGAGATAGCTTGTAAAAAGAGATTCCAAAGAAGCTCTATTTGGCTTGAAAAATAGCTATGAGGAAACCCCTGGGCCTGAAACAGTGACGGTATGAGTACCAAAGAATGACAAGGGCATAAAAAGATGATACTCATGAAATAAGGATCCTAGCCACGGAAGAACAATGGTAGAGACAAGGGACTAATGGCTTAGAATACCATAGTCCATGGCAAAAACGTTGAATACTAAGGTTAATGTGGAGTAATAAGATGCCAACATGTGTTGGAGATAGAAAAACCACCCTATAGAAGCATCAACACTTTGTAAAAGTTGGTAAACCTGTTCCAAGGAACAAAGAGGGTGATATTAGTCAATTGACATTTCAAACTATATAAAAAGACCCACTTTACGAAATATTATTTCTATAAATAGTTTGAAAATTAAAACATTTCTCGCCATTTGCACTTTTTGGACCAAAAAGGAAAGTTTACCCTCTATCTTTGATCGATTACCGTGGACAATTGGATCGTTGGAATCCAGATCCATCAGTTTCAGGTAACTCTACACCCTAAACCCTTCAATTTGATCCAAACAAATATCAAAATTAATGGTTAATTCATTATTTTACATCATCCCAAATTACATCATGGCGCATTCGCGGGTTGCAAGGAGTAAAAGTCACGAATACGCGTTTTACTCGCGATTTGCCTAACTAGGCAGTTGCGAATGACTCGCAACCTGCCTAATTAGACAGTCGCGAATGTTGCACGATGGGTGAAAACTGAAAATTTATGCACAATTTTTTATTTTTAAAGATGAAATACTGAACCAAATTGTGTGTATTTGTCAGGAAAAATATGGTGCTGGAGTGGAGGGAAAGAGAGCATGAAATAATGGATCATGCAGCGCTCCAAAGCGCGCCCACAATACATGCATTGAGGACCTGTGGGCTGCTGAAGTTATTTTGCACATCGCCCATGCGGGCAAATGTCCGCTTACTAGAATTCATGGTCAATTACTGGGATCATGACATGGGGATGTTCAATCTTCAAGGTGAGACCTTAGAGCTTACCATAGAGGATATATATTTCATAACCGGGTTATCACAACGGGGGGCACCGGTGAACTTGGAGGGCACTGGCAGGGGCGGAGACCCCCTGAGTGTCCAAAACTATGTTGACATGTTCTGTACACCGGGTACGCAAAAGAAGGGCATCAGTGTTATAGTGGCAGACATCTAGGATTTCACACTCCAGGTACTAGCTAGTACTATTGTGAGACTGTCAGGTTCATCAGGGTTGCATATGGCCACCAAGAATCAAATGAGGGTGGCAGTTGATTGCTTTAGAGGTGCCCTCTATGATTGGTGCTCGGGAGTGCTCCCCATCATGAAGAGGCAACTATCTGACTGTAGGAGAGGAAGACGCAAAATTTTTGGCTATGCCAGCATACTAGTAGCGTTCTTCTTCTTCGAGAGTACCAGCTATGAGCCCTGCGATATCACTACAGGTCAGACATCCACGTCAGCCAAGGCTGAGTCGGTGGGGAGACATCTTCCTCCGTCAAGGAGGAGGAGACATAGTACATAGTGTCTACGATGATGAATTTTATATATGGTGGGAACGACAGCTGCTGGTGTTGGAGCAGTTTCCATACGTTGGGATGGATTTCCAAGGTGATCCCGACCTTGTCCTCCCTCCAGGAGGAATATGGGGCGAGATGGGTAAGTGATTTTTTAATTTTTTATCATTTTCAAATTTTTATGAATTTTTCAAATGATAGTGATATACATATGTACAAGTCTTAATCTGATTTATGTGTCAAAATGCAGATATTGGACCAATCCGCCCTGAAGGGGACCCCCGCATGTTCATGCATCCAGTTTTAGGAGGAGACCCAGGATTGGTTCGGGTACTAGAGGGGAAGCTGGCCAGGCTGACCCAATGAGTACCTACGATACAGATTGAGCACATACCTACAGTCATGCAGGAGTTTGTAGTAGGGGTTCCACCGATATGGCTACGTCTGTTCAGGCGAGTAGCTAGAGCAGTACTTGTATACAGAGATGCGGTGGAGGCTGTCGATGCCGAGGAGGCTGAGGAAGCCAGGGTGCCTAGAGATCATGGGGACCAAGGTGGTCCCAGTGGCCAGGATTAGTTCTAGGGAATTTTGATGGATGATGATCCACATTTTGTATATTTTTGTATATGACGGGATCTACGAATCAGACTTGATCTATCTACAGACAGATATTTTACACACACATATATATATATATATATATATATATATATATATATATATTTTGGTTGTCGGCTTATTTACAAGTGTTCTTTACATGTTTGCTGTATATTTATGAAATGTGTGTGAGATGCCAATCCAAAATATAATTAGCATATGCATCAGTCAATGAATTTTGGTTACATGGAATATGATTAAAAGTAATAACTTCAAAATGTCTTTCCAGTAAACGAATTTGCATAAACTGACGTAACAAGATAGGATTTCATATCTGATAAGCTCTATTGAGCTGGGAAACTACCAACTGAGAGTCCAAGCGGACTTCAAGCTGGGTAATGCCACATGACAAAGCATCCCATAGGAGCTCAATAACTGCCCTATACTCAGCAACATTATTAGAAGCAGGACCTAGACAAGCGCCACCAGTGGCAACAAGCTGTCCTGTGGGAGAATAGATAACCCATGTTGCTAAAGCTAGGTTACAAGTGTGATGACTGGCGCCATCAGAGAAACCTACATACATTTCAGAAGACATCTGCAACAACCAACAGATAACATAAAAAACAAAACCGACAACCTATTGTACATAAAATACATACAATAAAAATACAAGAAAAAGTGCTAAGCCTAAGCATAGTACTTCTTTAGGTAGAGCCCATTTCTAGGCTCAGGCAGCTTATTCCCATCATAATACACTAATTCATATGTGCCTTTACTCAATACTTTTGACATGACATAGGGTCCTAACTACATACCCTTGAATTTTCCTGCCCCCAAGGGTTCTTTATCTTGGTCCCAAAGCAAGACAAGTTCCCCTTCAGAGAAAACCCTAGGTTTGACCATTTTATCATATTGAGATTTAACCCTATTTTTATGAGCCTGATTGGCAGTCAACACATCTCTACATTGCTCATCAAGGTGTTCTAGATGTATTAGACGTTCTTCAAGCTCAGTCGTATCAGGTAACACATGAATGGCTATCTGCAAGGACGGGATTTCACATTCAATCGGAGTGACTGCTTCCACCCCGTGAATGAGTTGGAAAGGTGAATAACCTATGGCAGTCTTAAAATTAGTTCTGTAAGACCAAAGAGCAGGATATAAAATGATGTGCCAATTAGAACGGGCTGCATCAATTGTCCATTTAAGGATAGTTTTTAACGTTTTGTTTACAGCCTCAACCTGACCATTTGCTTGCAGATAGTATGGAGAAGAGTGTTCTTGTCTAAATCCGAGCATTGTAGTCAGTTCCATCATCATGTTATTTTGAAAATGACTACCATGGTCAGTGACAATCACTTTGGGAATACCAAACCTTACAATAATTTGATTGAAAACAAAGAAAGCTGCAGTTTCCCCGTTGTCTTTGAAAGTAGGCATTGCCTCTGCCCATTTCGTAAAATAGTCAACAGCAACAATGATGTATTTGTGCCCCCCAGCCAAGACTGGGTTGCAGGTCATATAATCAATCCCCCATTTCATGAAGGGTCCTACCGAGACAACAGGAAATAACGGAGCAGGATGCGACCGCATTTTTCTGGTGTAGAGCTGACATGGATGACAGCGCTTCACGGCTTCCACACAATCTTTAAAGATCGTGGGTCAGAAATAACCAGCACACAATATCTTCTGGGTCGTTGCTAACCCAGATAAATGAACCCCACATGCTCCACTATGAGAATCATTTAGGACAATCTCCGCTTCCTCATGAGTAAGGCAGCGACGCAAGACGGAATCTACCCCTCGTCGATATAATGTATCTCCTATAATGAGGTAGTTCTTGGCATTAAGGCGTAACTTATGTCATTCCTCCCTAGAGTAAGCGGCAGGATACTTCAAAGTCTAGAGATATATAAGAATATCCCCATACCAAGGATCAGAGGTGGATATCAAGAAGATGTGCTCATCTGGGAATGAGTCATCCTCCACCGCTACATTTTCTTCAGTGGGAAATTCTGCTATTAGCTCAGCAAAAACTAAGGACTTTTTAGACTTAGCGGATTCAAAATCCAAGTCAAACTCTTGAAGAATGACTATCCATTTATTAAATTTTCCCCCAACAATCCGTCGAGATAAAACATATTGGAAAGGATTTACATATGCCACTACTGTGGTGGTCCTCAGTAAAATGTAATGGCGCAACCTCTGCACAGCATAAACAGCTGCTAAGGCTAACTTCTCGACGTGGGAGTATCTAAGCTCAGGTCCAGCCAAAGCACGTCTAAGATAATAAACGACATGCTCCATGAGCTTATCGTCCTCCTGAACTAGCACTACCCCAATGGTCGACTCTGACGCGGCCAGATATAATATAAAATCCCTAGAATAATCTGGTGGGCGTAATAACGGAGCCGACAGCAAAGCTTTTTTCAATGCCTCGAACGCAAGTTGTGCGGTTTCATCCCATACAAAAGGAGTGTCTTGTTTGAGCAAGCGCATGAAACCTTTAGTGATCTTGGCATAATTAATGATAAAACATCGAAGAAAGTTGGACTTTCCTTGCAGGCTTTGAAGTTGCTTGAGAGAACGAGGAGGAGGCAGATTTACAATGGCCTCAACTTTTAATGGATCCACATGGATGCCCCTACTAGATATGATGAATCCGAGTAATCTACCTGACTCGACACAGAAAACACACTTGTGGGGATTCAAATGAATTTTATAGTATCTGCATCTTTCAAATATTAACCTCAAATGATCTGGATGTTGAACTCGCTTGCGCGAATGTGCAGGCAGATCATCAAGGTACGGCTCGACAATGTATTTTATGTCGTGAAAAGCAAAGTTCATGGCTTGTTGAAAGGTAGCCCCAACATTTTTCAATCCAAAGGGCATTTTTGTATACGCAAATGTACCCCAAGGGCAAATGAAAGCAGTTTTATGTTGGTCTTCCGGTTTGATTTGGATTTGATTATAGCCAGAGAAACCATCCATAAATGAAAACACTTCACTCCTCGCACATGCATCTATGATCTGGTCAATGAATGGTGTGGGGTAGTTATCCTTGGGACAGGCTTTATTGAGGTCTCTAAATTCTGTACAAACACGAATAGTCCCTTGATTTTTATCAACAGGAACAGGGTTGGATACCCATTCAGTCAAAGCTATGTGTTGGCTGCTATGGGAAGACCCGGTTTTACTATAATCAACCAACAACACCCCTAGATCACTGGCCCTTTCAGCGACAGACCGCAAAGTGGTCTGAAGTCTCACCCGAAGTGAATCTAATGGGTTGGCCAAGGACTCAAGTGTCTTGGACCAGGTTCTGATGCAATCCTACTAGTGGCTCGCAGCTCTCCCAGCTGCAAGATCCCTCTCTGTGTCTGTGCGTCGCGCGATATCCTGCTCGCGTCGCGTGATTTTCTCGCCTCGCAGCTCTTCTAGCCGCAAGATATTCCTTTATACCTCTGCGTGATCCTTTCCTGTAGCGCGCACTGTCTCTGACCCGCGATATCTCCAACCTTATCGCATCGCCGCGCATGGTGCGACATGCAGTTCCTGCCCAACGCCAAGTCCTTCACCTGCGGTATCGCGCACCGCAGCTCCTCTACCGGTGCGGTATCACCTCTCTGTGATATTCTACCTCCGCGGTTTAGCGCACTTAGCATTGCTTGTGTCGGCGTGCAAGGCTTAACATACAAGGCTATTCGATACTGCAATAGAGACTATTTTATGCAAAGCATAAATGAACCATAAACAGCATTCCAAAGGCATTAACCTATATTTACCCTTCTATATCACTGTGAGCTGATTAACACATTCATTCATTAAACTGTAAACAAAGTCCATAAACTGACTGAGAAATGCATAAGTAAACATAACACATAAACCAATTGCATAACACTGATTTTAACATGGTTCACCTCCAGGATGGAAGTTACGTCCACAGAACTGTGTTTTTATTATAGCTCAGGGGAAGGTAAACACAGTTCTGCTGCACCGCATATGCAGCTTAAGATCTTCTCTCTTAGATCTCTTTTCTCTTCTATATTGCTCTCTTACAATATACTCTTCCCTCTCTGTCGATCCCTACAGATCGTCCTACGCACATTCTATAAGCCAGCTACTGGTTACAGTAATATTTCTACCGCTAATAACAGAACCAGAGCTGGACTTTACAACAGTCTAATAATCTACAGAGCGACTAGCTAATAGTCTAAGTGCCCAAAAATCATCAATAACCCAACCAACCCTTTTACAATACAAAATATGTCCTTTTATAGGCAGCCCGAAGGTCTTGCCATTACAACACTGTGGGCCTGTCCCAACAGTAACCCAAAACCTAACTAGTGACAGTCGGCCCTTTCTGTACTTGAGGTAGCCGCTTTCCATCACACCACAGCTCTCTGCGGTCTTCCATGCTTCCCGGCACTGATCATGGGTACTATGCACCGCTTCTGTTTTCTGTCCTTCGCCTTCAATGCTTCAGCCTCGTTGCTCCTTCTCCTTTATGAGGGTCGCTGAGCCCTCTTGTCTTCCGCCGCTGCCTTCAATGCAGTGGTTGAGCTCTCTCTTCTCGGCCGCTCATGTACCGTTGCCTTCTTGACTTTTCTATCTTAAAAGTCATGGTTTCCGGCTCTGCTCTCCAGCTGGAAACGTGCTACGGCATCGTAGCTCTGTCTTAACTTCTTTCAGCCAAAACTTATCATTCCGCCAAAACTAGTAGCTTCTTCTGTAGCTGCGGGACCCTGCTCCAACACTATGGGATATATAAAACCAGCTTTCAAGAGCTTTTCAACTTCTTCCTTCATAGGCGCCGCTTTACACGGGTTCACGGGTCTTAATTTCTGTCTACCCAGCTTGGCATCAGGATAGGTTCGGATTTCATGTTGAACAATAGATGGATCAATGCCTGGAATCTCCTCATATGACCAGGCAAAGATATCATGGAATTCCTTGAAAAGGGCAGTGTAGATGGCAATCTCCTCCGGAGAGCAGTTTGCACCTATATAGATGTTTTCCACGATATCTGGGTTTACAGAGATATTGATGGGTATAGTGGCGGAAATGTTTGCCATATTCCCCTCAGCAAACACTCCTTCCCTAGGAAAAGGGTTGATAGGTACCTCAATATCATCTGACAGTCTCACTTTAAAATCTTGGTTTTCTATCTTGCTCAGATCTGTAAGGAAATAGGATCGATGATGAAGATCCTCACAAATCTTATCACGTCCACGCATAGCTTCCAGAATAGCTTCATCGGAAGGTAAAACGGTATCTAAGCAATCTATGGAATGTGAAGAGTTTTCTGCCCATGCGGGCAAATAGACTTCTTCCAGATCATCTGAGACTGATAGAGGATCTGGAATGGGATCAGCAGCAGCTTCAGTGATGGCTTGATAAGCTACCTCTACTACCGATAAGGGCACTTCTGGTTCATGGGGAGTTGGGAGGACCCAAGGATCAGTCCTATTGCCAACCGTAGCGATGGACTTCCCCACAGTAGTAGAACCAATGTAATTCATTGGGGCTAGAAGGTCAAATGTGCCCATCAATGATGTGTACATTCCAGCTCCCAAGCTCTGTGCAACAGGTTTGGCCTGATCAACCAATGGCACAGTGGATTCCTTAGACTCTAAACGGCCTTTTCGGGTAAAATCAAGTTGGTCAACAGTAACCAACTTGCCCTCATGTGGAAAAACCATGACACGAAGAACAACCGATGCAACAGCAGACATTGCATAAGTCCAATTCCTTCCCAGAAGCAAAATGTAGTCCAAGGGAGCATCAATCACTTCAACTTCAACAGACACTGCTTTGCCTGCTAACTTAATCTGAAAAGCTGGCAGGATACCATGAGGACGGAAGGATCTTCCATCGAAAGTAGTAAGTAAAGTGTTTGATGGAACCAGCTCTGGGGATCCAAGAGCTTTCCAGCAGGCCAGGGACATAACACATGCAGAGGATCCCTCATCAACAACTGCCCTTCCAATGGTCTTACCACCATGGATGACATCTATTGACAGGGCTACATGGTAAGGCAGGCGAATTTTGACATCAGACAGATTGAATTTTGCCATGAGACTCGAAGAATCCATGCTACCTAAAGCTGCTAAGAGAGCATCCCACTGGGCAGGACAACTCTGTAACACCTCTAAAGCTAACATTGCACACGGGGTTTGAGCTAAATCTTCAACCACTGAGTAGTTTGAAGCAGCCCTAGCATTGGGGTTATGCAAGGTCTTCTTGAAAACACCTTTCGGTATCTTCAGCATAGTTTCGGTAGGTTTCTCAATTGTGAGAGGGTTGGAAGGTTCACCTACAACTTTACCCTTGTCAGAAGTCTCAGTTTCATAGTTTTTGTTCCTGGTTTGCAACAAAGTCAAAGATCGAACCATGTTGATATAATTAGGGTCAGGGGCAGTTTGAGTGCCCCCTGCTGTGTTAGAAGCTGAAGCAGTATTCTGTCCTTGGGGAAACGGATCCTTCAGGACAGTCAGTTGTTGAGCTTTGAGCAGCTTCTGGGCTTGATCCATGAGGGGACAAAGGTGAGCAAGGTGGTCCTCTTGGCACAACTTACAAGGGAACTTGACCTTCTTCTTATCTTTTTTTCCCCCATCAGCATTGTTCATGGGCTTTGGCTTGTTTTGGTTTCCCTCTCCCTTCTTACCTTTCTTTTTCTTCCCGCCGGGATGCTGATTTCCCTTCTGAGAGGTTTGAGCAAAGACATTTGCATTCTGAGGAGAGGGGGCAGCCTTTGCTGCCTCCACCGTAGACTGCTTGATAGACAACTGGTGAAGTTGCTTAGTTAAAGACTCTACGGTGGGAGAGTTGACAGACCCAACCACACCATCAGCATGGGGTCCATGCTTAGGCTTCTCCACTTCGTGCGAAGGCCTCGATGCCTCAGGGATGATATCATACAAGATCCCAGACTGTGAGTAAATCAAGTCTAACTACTGGGCCCTGAGTATGGCTTCTTCTTCATTCGTAACTCCTGATGTGGAAACATCCTTAGATATGTATGGCAACAGTGATTTAAGGAACCATTCTAATAGAAACTCAGGAGGAATGGTGTCTTTGATAAGGCTCTTTTACCTCCTCCACTCTTGGATATGATCCGAGATGTGGGTAGCCTTGTTTTGTCTAAAAGTAGACGACAAGTCCGTTCCGAAATCGTATCGAACCAGAAGCTGAAAGTGGCTAAGGAAAGCACTAGCCAAATCCCAGAAACTACTAAAGGCAGCAGAAGGCAATTCAATATACCATTTACCCACTGTACCTGTCAAGGTCCTCTGGAATAGCCTCAATCTAATTGAGTCCTCATTCAACGAATTGGAAGAACACCATAAGTGAAAAGTGGTGGCATGTGCCCCAGGATCTTCACCAGCTTTACCTTCGAACTTAGGGATGTCCGAAGGCAATTTTGTGGGAACAGGTGGCCACAAGGGGTCATGCCTCACCGGGTCATTCATCAATTTTGACAAGTCTGGTAAGTTTAAAGTTGCCAGAAAAGGAAGTTTGGGCCTAACCGGGGTAGTAAATGAGCCAACTTGGGGATTTGAGGGACCTGCCCCCGAATGCCCATGGGTAAAAGTGGGGTTTCCCCCAGCCACCGGTTGTGAAGTGGGAAGGTCGCTTTGAAATGAATTCCATCCGTAAGCCACAGGATTTTGTGTGGGAGGTGCAGTGTAAGTGGTTCGGGCCGTCCCCATAGAAGCAGGGGTCTAAAAGAATGGAGTGGGTATCCCTCCGCTAAACAATGAAAAGGGAGAGCTCGTGTATGGGACCAAAATAGGGGTTTGGAAGCTCTTCCCGTAAGAGGTGTTGCTCCCAAAATGCACTCCTACATATGAAGGAGATGGACCTATGTATGGACTGGATGGGGGAATGTGCCCCCCATTCCAAGGAAATCCTTGGACATAAGCTGAGGATCCTACCAGACTACTCTGAGTAGTGTAAGGGAAGGAAGAAGGAATTGTAGGTATACTGGGGATCCCAGCAACCGTGTTACCAGAAATACCTCCTATGTTGGAGTGAACCGGTGGTTGAACCACCCGTCTCGCTGGAGTTAAAGGTGTAGAAGGAAAACTAGATCTAGGGGCACTAACCGGGGGAGGTAGTACCCCTTCAACCGAAAGGGTTGAGGTAAACACAAAATAACTCTCTTCCGCAGAAGACATGACTCTACTCACAGGGATACCTAGCACCGGTGAATCAAATGGTCTAACCTGCATGATCACAGGATCGTTCAAATCAATCAAGGGGGAGTTAAAATTTCTTGCAAACTCGTCAGTCTACAATTCTTCTATCTCGACTGTATCAAGATTAAAGTGGTTAGCAATGAGTTCTGGTTCACCAAGAACTTCACTTATTCCTACAGGTTCAAATGAACCCTCTGTGTCTAATCTCCGCCTTTGAGGTAAAGGTGGAGGCTCCAATGCAGTGATAGGAGGAAGGTTTCTCAACCTTCTTGACCTTCTAATAGGTTGGTCCTCCAGAATGAAAAATTTAACAAATCACACCCTAAGGCCAACTAAACACAAGAAAAACCACAGAGCATACACTAAAACGTTCCTAGAGTCTCAAGCAATCAAACCAAGGTAAAAGATATACTTTCCCGAAGAAAGTTGATGACCGATTATGTTAGGAACCCATGTCAATCCTTCTCTTTACCGTGTTAGTATATTATTGTTGGACGCATATGCTTTGTAAGTCGTCCCATAGTAATTGTTGATCCATAGTTTGTGTTATTATTGTTGGGTGCATATGCTTTGTAAGCCGCCTGTAGTATTTGTTGATCCATAGTTTATATTGGCCCATGGTTTTGACCCATAGTATTGGCGCCTATTTTTAGTATATAAGTGTGTGTTGAGGCCAAGGAAGGCACTGTGAAGTTATTTTGTATTGAGCTTGCTCAAAGGAGGTTGCCCCCTCGAAGTGGCCCGCGATTAATATAAAAGTGATTTTGAGTTCTGCTGCTATATCATGTATTTTGATTAATTATTTGCTGTAGGGTCCTCACATCTGGTATCTGAGCACTTTCTTGGGCTCGTTGGGTGAAATTTCTGCCCAATTTTTTTTTTTCGCTTCTGTTGCAGGTTTGGATCTGGGAATAATCCCTATCCACTTAATTGTGGGAAGTACTTGGGCATAATCCCTAAAACTCATTGTGAGGAGTACCACAGGAACCCCGAAGTAGCTGGCCCATTAAGAGGACCTGCCAGCGAAAAGGACAACGACCCCTACCTGATTGACTAGTTCCCACCCATGAGGTAAACCAAGAGCTGTCGTTTGTGGCCAAGTGGTTATCATTTTTACCTGAGATGTGGAGTGAGGGGTACTACCCCAATACGCAAGCCGTTAGACAGCATTGGTGGCCAAGTGAATCCCTTGAACCGATAGGAAGCCGCACATACCTGGGGTCCATATCTATTTTCAGTTGCATAATTGCAGATTTCCTCTATCCAGAACTGTTGCCGGTCAGTTCCACGTCGTTACAGATCCATTTGTTGCCGATCACTTCCACGCCATTGCAGATTCCACTGTTTCCGATCACTTTCGCGCCATTGCAGATCCCTTCCTGGGGGTAAAAAATAAAATTCTGTTTTTCGGCCATATCTCCTTGGTTTCAACTCTGTTTTTCCTGAAACTTCACTGACACCTCTGCAATTCCATTCTGCATATTTCATTCCTGAAGACCCTATCCCAAATTCCACTTCCCAAGACCCGAAATCCCACATTTGTCTATTTTTAGGGTTTGCCATAACTCCTTTGATTTTCACCCAAACGCCTTCAAATTTTGCCACCGTATTCCTTTCCTCATTTTGCTTCTTTGTCCCTCTCTACCAAATTTTCTCATTCTTTCACTCCGCTCCTAAAATCCCCATTTTTTGCTTCCCTGTCCTTTCGACCGTGTCCAAAACTTACTCAAACCCACATTACCCTTCCGATTTTTTCCCAAATCCAGATTTTCCTCTACTGAAATAGTTTCTGTTTTTTTTTTTCTACCCACTCCCCCCCCTTAAAAAAAAAAAAAACTTCTGGTTATGGTTGTCACCCGCACAGGAGCAAAAACCATGGAGGAAGCACTTGCAGCCATCCAAGCCAAACTGCAGGAACTTGATGAAAAATTTCTCGGACTCCATCTTGAGCATTCAGCTATGAACACCAGATGACAGTTCGAGTCTTCATCAGCCAATGGGTTCTCTTCTTCCAGCAATTTTCGCGGTCCGAAGCTAGATGTTCCTCGCTTCAATGGTACTGATCCGACTGGATGGATCTATCGGGCAGAACAGTATTTCAGTCTTCATAATACTTTTGATGTCAACAAAGTTCCACTTGCCTCCTTTCATTTGGAACAGGAAGCTCTTCAATGGAATCGTTGGTACATCAAGGCTCATGAAGAGCCAAAATGCCCTGATTTTTGCCAGCTCCTTTTGCAACGATTTGGTCCTAGTGCTTTTGATGACTTCATAGGAGCTCTCACTAAACTTTGACAAATTGGCACTATGAAAGAGTATCAAACTGAATTTGAGAAACTAGCTAATCACACTGAAGGATTACCTGATGACTTCTACCGAAGTTGTTTTATCAGTGGTCTAAAGGATGCAATTCGCTCTGAGGTCAAAATGTTCAGTCCCAACACAATGCTGGAAGCCCTGGGGTTGGATAAGTTGGTAGAAGACAAGCTGGAAGCCCAACAGCGCTCCAAATCCTCTTTTGTTCCCTTCTGAAATATGGGTTCTCAACGACCTCCCATTCCGCCAGCTCCTCGCTCACCTCCAATCAAGAATTTGTCTGAAGTAGAGATGTAGGCATGCAGAGAAAAAGGGCTTTATTATAATTGTGATGAGAAATTAAATCGGGGACATCGATGTGTTCAACAAAAGCTCTATCTCTTGGATGTGGATTCTCCACCTGCCTCTAAAATTGGTGAAGAAGCTCCCGATACAATGGATGCTCCGGTCGACATTCAGGAGCCGCCTACTGACCCTCCATCTCAGGACGAACAGCCCGAGATATCCCTCCATGCTTTAGCTGGAGTCACAACCCCCCAAACAATGCAGGTACGTGGTTACTTCAAGAAGCTTCCTCTTACAATACTCATTGATTCTGGCAGCACTCATAATTTCATTGACCCTCGGATTGCCAAACAAGATGATTGTTTTATCCATCCTTGCTCCAAATTTGAAGTCATGGTTGCCAATGGGGGCACCTTACCTTGCAAAGGGAAGTGTCGTAATGTGTGTATCTCTATGGGAGATTATAACCTCCGCTCTAACATGTTTTCCTTGACCTTAGGCGGATGTGATGTGGTTTTGGGAGCTCAATGGCTCCGCACACTTGGCCCCATATTATGGGATTTTGCTGAACTTTGGATGCAGTTCTCCCCCGATGGACACAAACACACATTGAAAGGATTACAACCAGGGTCTCTCAGCATCATCAGTTCACATCGCATGGAAAAACTCCTTAAGAAGAGTTCCCATGGTGTCATCGCTTAGCTCCATTCCATTCAAATGCAACCATCAGCGGCCCCCACTACTCCTTTGGATCTCCAACAAATTCTGGATCGATATACAGGTGTTTTTGCTGAACCAGTGGGACTTCCACCTTCACGACCAGAGGACCATCGTATTCAGCTCCTTCCTGGAAGAATTCCTCCCAACATCAGGCCCAATTTTTCCAAGCCCTTCACTATTGAGAGTGATGCTTGCGGCAATGGACTTGGTGCTGTTCTCCTTCAAGATGAACACCCCATTGTGTTCACCAGCAAAGCCCTTTCCGGTAAGAATTTAGCTACCTCTACATATTAGAAGGAAATGATGGCTATTTTGCATGCAGTACAAACGTGGCGACCCTACCTCTTAGGGAATCATTTCTGCATCAAGACTGATCACCAGAGTCTGAAATATTTCCTAGAACAACGTGTATCCTCCCCAGCACAACAGAAATGGCTTAGAAAACTCATGGGTTATGACTATGAGATCACTTATAAGAAGGGTAAGGACAATATTGTGGCAGATGCCCTTCCTCGCACATTTGATGACTAAGGTTCTCTTTCCGCTATTTCTATGCCTGTTCCAAATTGGTTGCAATCGGTTCAATAGTGTTATGTCAATGACTCTTCATTATCTCAAATCATCCAACGCTTGGACAACAACCCTTCTGCTATCCCACATTACTCTTGGGATGGTGCTTCACTGAGATACAAGGGTCGTCTGGTGCTTCCCCAGAACACAGCTCTTCAACAAGCTATCTTCTATGAACTCCATGCTTCTCCGTCAGCTGGGCACTCCAGTTTTCTCAAAACGTATGAACGGGCACGACGCAACTTATTTTGGTAGGGCATGAAAATGACAATTCAACAGATGGTGGTTGAATGTGATACCTGCCAGCGCAATAAAGGTGAAACAACACCCCTTTTGGGATTGCTCGAACCCTTTCCCATACCTACCTAGATATGGACAGATATTTCTATGGATTTCATTGAAGGGCTCCCTAAATCTGGAGGGAAGACTGTGATTTTGGTTGTGGTTGATCGCCTCTCCAAATATATTCATTTTTGTGCTCTCAGCCATCCCTATACAGCCTCCTCCGTTGCTCAAATTTTCCTGGACCAGATCTTTCGTCTTCATGGAATGCCTTCTTCCATTGTCTCGGATCGTGACGCGACTTTCACTGGTCATTTTTGGACAGAACTCTTTCACCACACTGGCACCAAACTGAAGATGAGTTCAGGTTATCACCCCCAAACGGATGGTCAGGCTGAAATTATCAATAAATGATTGGACACTTATCTTCGTTGCTTCTCCTCTGAGCAACAACATCAGTGGGAAAAGTGGCTCCCTCTCACTGAATGGTGGTACAATACCTCTTACCACACTGCCTCTAAAATGACTCCATATGAAGCAGTTTATGGTCAGGCACCGCCAGTTCTTCTTCCTTCCACCCCCAGCAGTTCTCCAGTTCAGGAAGTTGACACGGTCCTTCGAAACGGCGATGAGGTTCTTCGCATTTTGCGTGAAAATATTTACATGGCAAGAAATCGCATGAAGCAACAAGCTGATCAGCACCGTTCTGAGCGCACTTTTGAAGCCGGTGATATGGTTTTTCTTCGTCTCCAGCGTTATAAGCAATCCTCACTAAAACTCAAAGGGCGTCATAAGCTCGCTCCAAAGTTCTATGGGCCTATTGGGGCCTGGAAATTCGCAGGAGACAACAGTAAGGGATTCTCCCCAATCAACGTTCCCAACTAGCCTGTTGACTATTTGGTATAGGGAATCCATCTGGCTTGCGGTCCGGCTACCGTAGGTCAAGTAACAAAACAAAGGCTTTACCGGTTGCGGCTCGGTGCACCGATTTTTTGTATTTTGACTTAATGTATGAAATGCAATGGCCTAATTAACAATGCAGGATGATGAGGATGCAGGGAGCGTCACAATGTGATGCGCAGGTTCTTACCTCTCGTCTTAGGCTCACACGCATCTGCATCACATATGCAAGAATGAAACAAACTAACTCTTTATCTAACTACCTATCTATCTACCTATCCCCGGGGAGCCGAAATATGATTTATTTATGAGTAATGTAGATTATTCATGCATTATAAATAGAAATTACAAGTAGCTGATATTTTCATCTACAACACATGAAAGATTAAAGATATTTCAACAATCAGATAGCCAACTATTTCATAAGCAGCATACATTACTCATAGTGGAAATCTTCATAAAATAAACCGGAAAAAATTCATATAAGAACAAAGGTTCAATGAGTTAGAACGGTCTCACAGTTAATGGACATAAAGCTGAAAACGAAATAATTCCTCTTCAACAAAATCCATTGCACAACATTTGAATATTCCACCAAGATTTCTCCAACAGGCAAACTGTAATTTTCTATTGCGAAAGGAAATAGTTCTTCTTACAATATGTATTCACCAGTCTTACTGGGAAAAAGTCCTTTTCCCTTCTTTGTCTATTACATTTATACAAAGGAGTGATGGTTGGGCTGCCCAAAGTAACCTTTGGGCTTCCCAATGCTTCATTTTCCCAACACTTAACCTTTTCTCAAAAGTTTTCTTTTTACAAAATTTGTTATAAATACAAAAAGTGACTAGTCCTTCACATGGAGGGGCCCGCTTGACTGTCTAAAAACTTCCTCCATGCTACAGCCTCCTTAGCGATGCCTTCAAAAGTACAAGGTTCTAAAAACTGAATATTTATCTCAAATTTCTCAGCTTGTTTCTTGATAGCCTCGACCCTAGACGTACTCAAACGGATCTGATCTTCTAGAAGCAGTATACTGATAGCTGGGTGATCTACTTGGTTTCTCAAGATCAGATCATCCATGGCTTTGATATCCTGCACCTTAGCTTCTTCCTCCTGGAATCTCTTCTGTAATAGATCTACAAAGGCATCGTGATCTGGAAAATCTTCAAGCCTCTCCTCCGCTTTTATCTGGCACCGGTTGAATGTATTGAGAAGTCTTTTGAAGAATTCAGTGCATAATCCCTTTGTTTTCTTCACTGCCTTCTTGAAGTGTTTAGTGGTATTAATAGCAAACTCCACTAGGTTATAGTCCCGTTTGAGGGCTTGCTGGTCTTTTGCCGGTAGCTCTGCTGGGTTTTCCTCGTTGTTCTCTAGCCTTGCCATTCGTACCGTCAGGAACTCTATGATGTCCTGGGACCTGTCCACAAAGAAGGATGCAGTTTCCAGGATCTCCTCCAATCAGCCTTTGTCTGGTCATCTCCCTTCCCACCTTTGGTGGTGATCTTTTTCTTGAATCTTCTCATTAGCATTGTCATGTTTGGGGCATTTCTGAAGACAGACTCGTCTTTATCGAAATGGTGTGTATACTCGAAGTGCACCTTGTGTTCTTTGCAATGTTCAATAACCTTGCCTTGGGTGTCATTTCTACGATAGGGCATCTCCCCAAAATGGAACTTCTCCAATTCCTCTATGAATTCAGCAGCTTGTTTCACCTTGGTGAATTTGTAGCTTCCTAGCTTGAATGGAAAAGGGAGGTAGGTAGTCTTCTTGTGTTCGAACATGAAACTGCCTATTCCATCAATGAACACTTGTCTGACCGCCTCCTTGTGGACTATGTAATCCATTGCATATTTGGGCAGCAGTGAAGGTGTTCTTGATCCTCCATACATTCGGAAGTACATGCCATTTTCAATTAAGAAATAGTATGCGTATTCTGTTATCACTTGCATGGCTTCTTCCGACATACATTCACACTCCTTCCTGAAAATGAGTGTGTACAGAGGCATAATGAAGTGCTCACAGACCTCTCTGTAATGGCTATGGTACTGGTGAGCCCACAATGGTCTGTAAGCGGCATAAACGGGCATCCTTTCCCTGTCCCAGATGCACCTGAGACCGGGGAAAGCCTAGTTGCACAATATGTAGTCTATTAATATCGAACTCATGTAAAACTCTGATCTTTTCTTGGACTCTCCCTCCAAGGCTGAGGTCACGCAAGAAGAAAGACTGCTAGACACCATGCTGGCCCAATTGAAGACTGTGCCTTGGGTTGCCACATGAAAGATAATTGGTATCCATTCAAATTTGAAGAGTCTGCCATGAGCTCTCCCAAAGATCCTGTTAAGCATCAGAGCGATAAACCTGTAGGGAGCCCTCAAGTTCGCTGTATCATACTCACTGGTTGGTCTGTGTCGATAATGCTTCCCCTGCAACATCATTCTCCTAAGAGTTTCCACCAGGTCCATTTTGATTCTTTTCAGCCAATCTTTTGACAAGAAAACCTGGGCTTCTGGTAGGTGATAAGCCAACGCCACATATCCAGGGCTAAATGTAGCGTAGCCTTGTCCTTCAACATTTCCCATGATCATTGTAGTGGTGTCTACTCGAGGCAGAATCCATCCAATTACCTCAGAGCATGGCAACAACTCTGGTCTGGTGGCAACTTTCATGAGAACAGATTTCTCTATGTTAGCATAGATGGATTCTTCTTCGAGGCCCATGTCGGGGACCTCCCTGCGGGAAATAAATCTATATAATTCACCCCATTTGTACTCGGGCTCCACACCAGAAACACATTGAGTGTCTTCATATATGTACTCGGTCTTTGTGGCCTCTTCTACTTCTGGTCCTTCTTCGACCATAGGGGCCTTCTTCTTCTCCCTCTTGGACATGGTGGATTCGAATTCTTCCTGCCATATATAACATTGTAACATTGAAAAATTCAAGTTGCAGACATTCACAAGACACTATGCAACATTTTATTCTCTCTATGTGTATCATGATAGCAACTAGTGCATGAAGCTAGGATATAAGCTTGGATAACCTGACTAACAGGACTATTACAATGCACTGTGCAGTGTTCAGCCGTTTAGTCTGCGTATATCAACAAAAGAGATAATTGGCAGTATTTATATCCAGTATTCTTGTGAGAGACTCCTACGTTTTATAATAACAAAGCATTTTAACAATGAATATCCTAGCCGGACTAGAAATCAACAAGGACTTGTGCAGCTCGCAGGAGAAAAATTACATTAAGCCGACTACACATTTTACTCTCTGCGGGCATTATTGTCATTCTACTGCACATGATGCTTCCATCCAAACCACTACCCACACTGCTTTCATTTAACGAACTACAAAAGCGGCATAAAATTCCTTCTAATCGACTTATGGTTTCTAACAATCGAGCCCAAATGGACTGCGCGGGACAGCGTGAGCAACACAGGCTAGGGTTCAAGAAAACGGGCAATACGAACCTCAAACGAAAAGAGGAACTACCAAAAACCACAGAGAAAACACAATAAAACCTCCCTCTATACTTCATTATCACACCCAGGGCGGCTTGGTGCAGGCGGCGTAACGGCCGCCTGCACCAAACCCCCACCCACCATGTGCAAGGTTGCGCACCAACAACCGAGGGCAGAAAAATTCTCCGTAGGTCAAAAATGCCAGTGCTAGCAGTCAAAATAACCCCCCCCTCTTATTATATACACACACACCTAACGGGGCGAAGAAACCACTGTAACTAAGACTAACTGCCTCAATCCTTAACCCATGCTTCAAAAGGAAGAGGAGAAGGTGAATAAACCAACTTGGCACTGACGTATTCGGCATGAAGAGGTTTGGTAAGCCTTGTGACTACCACCTGGATACAGGTACGTCGACCGCAGGGTCCTTCACTGGCTCAAGACAACGACAGCTCAACGGCAATAGTGCTTCGGCGACGAAAAATAACAATAGAAAATCAAACGTCGTCCTCGTATATATTATTTTCTCACACGTGCGAGGAGAAAATCGGACATCGGAGGGATTTCTATCAGAGGATGAAAGGAAAAACCCATCCGCAACGGTGAAAAAAAAATCGTAAAAGTTTCCACTCTGGTTATACATTGGGTAACAAATGAAAGTTCGGACGTCGGAAGGTTTTTGGGTCGGAGGACGAAAGTTTAAAACCATCCGCAACGACAGAAGAAAATATTGCAAAAGCTCCCGACGTCACAACAAAAGGGAATCCGACATAAGAAACAAACGATCGGTAGACGGAAGTGAACTTCGATCCGCAACGGCGGAAGACGAAAGCAAAATTCCACCCGCAACAGCGAAAGACTAAAACATCAAAAATTCTGATTCAAACATGTTTAAAATGTGCTTAAGGGCAGCAATAAAGCTAGGTCAAATAGTGGATTACTTCAAGCAATCAGTATCAAAACAATGGGTAGCTCAATCCAAGTATAATCAAAGTCCTTCTGAAAGTTCTTAGACCAATTCCAAGAAGAAAAACCAACTAATTCAAGCAAAGGAGGGTCCTAAAATTTTTTAGAATTCTGGGAAATTGTTGCAGCTACAACAATTGGCGACTACCTGGTGAACCCCAGATTTCTGAATTAACTCTTTCCCAGAGCAAGACCGTCTGAATAACAGCTGAGATCTTCTAGACACTTGTATTCCTGAGCAAGCCAAATAATGCATTTAAATTACTTAAAGAAGTCCACTCTTTTGGGAGATGGTAACATCAGAAGTAGTGCAAGTCTGAATAACTCTTTTGAGGCCAACTAAGTGAGGTTTATTTTTCCTGTCCTCAGGTAGTTTACAGCTTGGACACCACAGGATTGTAACAGAGTGTAAATAGTATTATCCTTTTGTTCCTCATTCCCATGCCAACTGCACTTTTGTGCCTTTTGAACTTTAGTTCCTTTGATATGAGTCCTCCTGCAGGCCTTTCTTACTGAATTTTAATTCAGGATCCTCTATCCCATAGTGTCCTTTTGTGTGAACAATGTACTTCATATTTCAGTTCACGGACGGAGAGGATCTTGTGGCCATTCAGTACTTCATGTTTTGATATATATTTTTTGATATGTATTGTTTTTTCTTCAAGGAGTTTCGACTCTTGATAGATTTTTTGCTTTTCTGAATATATGACATGGAATCATTTATATATGACATACTGTTTTACTCCGCTTCCTTTCCGTGGGTCTTTTGCTGTCACCCCCTTGGATATGTAAGATGTGAAATGGATGGAGCCTCTAAATAGTATTCCAGACCTCTTTTACTTCCGAGTCATTTACAGGGGTTAATTAAGACTTTAATGAATGCTTTGCCAGCTAGGAACACTGCTACTAGAAGACATTCTATACTTTTAAAGCACAGTCTTTCGCTCAAGATTTCAGTTAATAGAGAACCCTGATGTTTCCATTGCACCCAAAAGTTTGCCTCTTTATTCAAAACTAAAAGAAATGCTAGCAAAGCAACAAAGGAAACAACAACAAATCAAATAATCAAAAGAAAAAGCATCAAAGCATTAAAAAACCAAAAGAAATTTATTTATGTACAAAGCAAAAAAAAAAGAAAAAATTTGCCCACTCCTGAAGAATTTTAAAACTAGAGAGCTAAAGGGCGGGCTGGATCATAGACATGAGATATCTAACCATGGTCTAGCTGGGTTATTTTTGAAACTGAACACATGTCTACTATCCTATAATCATCTCTTACAGCCCGAAGAAGTTGAAGGAGCTCAGGCTGAACGTCAATCATAGAACTGGCCTAGCTTGAGGTATGATGTCTCAGCTTACACTTAGTCAGATAGTTTCCCAGAATAGAATCAACAGATTCATTTCCTTCCCCTAGCTTAGTGACAGTATACTTCATATAAGGCTCTCTCGAAATCTTGATCTTATTCGGGGTACCCTTGAGAGGAAATAATAGATGAGACCAATCCGAAGCAAAATAGCCTTTTAGCCTGGCAGACCAATCTCTGTTCAGAATAAGCCCATATCCACTAGGTATGTCAGCCACAGTAATGTCGATAAATTGACAAATCTTGTTGTTTGCAGACAAGCGAATGATGACATTTTTCATTTCACCCACTACTTTGACACCTGTGCTGTCTAATTGCGTTACTTCACAGAATGTGGACTCTGGCTGTCCATTAATGTTTTTACAAAACTCCAGAGGCATAACATTCACAGCTGATCCAGAATCTACTAAACAATTGTGTACATTATGGTTCAGTATTTCCAGAGTCAAAATAAAAGGTGGAGTGACAGGTATTTCTTCCCAACCAGGCTCTATGTCTTCGTCTCCTGGATGGTTTTGAGTGGGTATATTCTCTTCAAGTTCTGCCATCTCTTTAGTGCTTTTCTTGTTAACACTTACCTGTTCTTCTACAGATGTGACAGGTTCACTGATTTGTTTGGTCTCCTGATTGACAGTAGTTACTTTGGATGTGTTGTCTTCAACATTCACTTTCCCCTGTCTTTTAACCTTCTCCTGAATTTTTTTATATTGTCTTCATTCGTTAAACCCATGTCCTTTGTGGTTGTAGATGTGCATTCATAGTGAGGAGTATTCCCTTCAGTGTTAAACATCGAAACACCATTCCATGAGAACATAGTATCGTCATCTTGTTTTTTTATGATATGTTTCTTCACTTCCCCTTTATCACTGTCCTTAATCAATTTAGGGTCCAACAACTTATTCATCACCAATGTCATTAAATGTAACCATTGAGGACATTTGTTTTCAGAATGAGGTTGTTGGTGGAAAGTACAGAAATTATCCCCCCTTATTTCTGTTATGTTCATTGATGCCAAATACGGTGGAGGGGCCTGCCTTTGTTTGTTGTCCTTTCTTTCCAGATGGTAGGGCTTATATATTTTCTGAAGGTTTCTTTCCTTTTCAATATCTATTAATCGGTTCGATAGCTTCTGCATCATTTTCAACATTCCATGATAGTCATGTGAGTGCTCCTCTCTGGGTTTGGACAACACCAAAGCTCTTCTTTCTATAGTCTTCTCTTTGGGTAGGTCAGGGTAATCTTCTACACTTTCCACTTCAGCTTCTACCCTTCCTGCCTCTTCATAAGTCTCTACCAATGTAGGCTTGGCTTTCATTTTAGTGAACATAGCCAACTCAGGTCCTAGGGCAGATGTATAATACTCAATCAAGACCTTGTCTGAGGGTCGGTGAGCTTCAGAAAAATTCTTTAGGTATAATGAAAATCTTTGATTAAACTTACATACCTTTTCATTCTTCTCTTTTCTTAACAAGCCAAGACCTTTCATCAAGGAGGCGTGAGTTTTCTGGGTTGTATATTTACTTCTGAAAACCCTTTCAAAAGTGTCCCAATTAGGAATAGAGTTTGCGGGAAAACTGAAATACCAAGATGCTGCTGCTCCTTTCAGGGTGTGGGGAAACAGTCTACAGACCACATCTTCATACTCCCCCGCTCTTAGCCCCTCTAATGATAGATAAAAACTTTGCAAGTGATCATCTACAGCAGTCTTTTCCTCAGGGTCAAACTTAGGCAACAACTTGTCAAAATGCTAAGGTAAGTTATGCAATGGAGGTGTGAGGTTCAAAGGGGTTCTAGCTCTCCAAGCTGGTAATGGGTTAGGCTGATTTACATTAATTCCAGCCATAAGTAAAAGGACAAGAGTCTGAACCAAGGGTAACGTAGGGTGAGAAAATGATTTCTTACTTCTATAAGTACTTGGGTCGAGTTACAAGCTTTAAACTTCTGCTGGCATGGTAATCTTGGGAAAACTAATTTTCCACGGCCAGCCATTCACTGGCGGCCCTCTTTCTAGTGCCAATTCTATTGGGGCCTGAAAATTCGCAGGCGACAACAGTAAGGGATTCTCCCCAATCAACGTTCCCAACTAGCCCGTTGACTGTTTGGTATAGGGAATCCGTCCGGCTTGCGGTCCGGCTACCGTAGGTCAAGTAACAAAACAAAGGCTTTACCGGTTGCGGCCCGATCCACCGAGTTTTTGTATTTTGACTTAATGTATGAAATACAATGGCCTAATTAACAATGCAGGATGATGAGGATGAGGGGAGCGTCACAATGTGATGCGCAGGTTCTTACCTCTCGTCTTATGCTCACACGCATCTGCATCACATATGCAAGAATGAAACAAACTAACTCTCCATCTAACTACCTATCTATCTACCTATCCCTGTGGAGCCGAAATATGATTTATTTATGAGTAATGTAGATTATTCATGCATTATAAACAAAAATTACAGGTAGCTGATATTTTCATCTACAACACATGAAAGATTAAAGATATTTCAACAATTAGATAGACAATTGTTTCATAAGCAGCATACATTACTCATAGTGGAAATCTTCATAAAATAAACCGGAAAACATTCATATAAGAACATAGGTTCACCTTTGGTGGTGATCTTTTTCTTGAATCTTCTCATTAGCATTGTCATGTTTGGGGCATTTCTGAAGACAGACTCGTCTTTATCGAAATGTTGTGTATACTCGAAGTGCACCTTGTGTTCTTTGCAATGTTCAATAAACTTGCCTTGGGTGTCATTTGTACGGTAGGGCATCTCCCCAAAATGGAAGTTCTCCAATTCCTCTATGAATTCAGCAGCTTGTTTCACCTTGGTGAATTTGTAGCTTCCTAGCTTGAATGGAAAAGGGGGGTAGGCAGTCTTCTTGTGTTCGAACAGGAAACTGCCTATTCCATCAATGAACACTTGTCTGACTGCCTCCTTGTGGAATATGTAATCCGTTGCATATTTGGGCAGCAGTGAAGGTGTTCTTGATCCTCCATACATTCGGAAGTACATGCCATTTTCAGTTAAGAAATAGTCCACGTATTCTGTTATCACTTGCATGGCTTCTTCCGACATATAGTCACACTCCTTCCTGAAAATGAGTGTGTACAGAGGCATAATGAAGTGCTCACATACCTCTCTGTAATGGCTATGGTACTGGTGAGCCCACAATGGTCTATAAGCGGCATAAATGAGCATCCTTTCCCTGTCCCAGATGCACCTGAGACCGAGGAAAGCCTGGTTGCATAATATGCAGTCTATTAATATCGAACTCATGTAAAACTCTGATATTTTCTTGGAATCTCCCTCCAAGGCTGAGGTCACGCAAGAAGAAAGACTGCTAGACACCATGCTGGCCTAATTGAAGACTGTGCCTTGGGTTGCCACATGAAAGATAATTGGTATCCATTCAAATTTGAAGAGTCTGCCATGAGCTCTCCCAAAGATCCTGTTAACCATCAGAGCGATAAAACTGTAGGGAGCCCTCAAGCTCGCTGTATCATACTCACTGGTTGGTCTGTGTCGATAATCCTTCCCCTGCAACATCATTCTCCTAAGAGTTTCCACCAGGTCCATTTTGATGCTTTTCAGCCAATCTTCTGACAAGAAAACCTGGGCTTCTGGTAGGTGATAAGCCAACGCCACATATCCAGGGCTAAATGCAAATTAGCCCTGTCCTTCAAAATTTCCCATGATCATTGTAGTGGTGTCTACTCGGGGTAAAATCCATCCAATTACCTCAGAGCATGGCAACAGCTCTGGTCTGGTGGCAACTTTCATGAGAGCAGATTTCTCTATGTTAGCATAGATGGATTCTTCTTCGAAGCCCATGTTGGGGACCTCCCTGCGGGAAATCAATATATATACTTCACCCCATTTGTACTCGGGCTCCACACCAGAAACACATTGAGTGTCTTCATATATGTACTCGGTCTTTGTGGCCTCTTCTACTTCTGGTCCTTCTTCAACCATAGGGGCCTTCTTCTTCTGCCTCTTGGACATGGTGGATTCGAATTCTTCCTGCCATATATAGCATTGTAACATTGATAAATTCAAGTTGCAGACATTCACAAGACACTATGCAGCATTTTATTCTCTCTATGTGTATCATGAAAACAACTAGTCCATGAAGCTAGGATATAAGCTTGCATAACCTGACTAACAGGACTATTACAATGCACTGTGCAGTGTTCAGCCGTTTAGTCTGCGTATATCAACAAAAGAGATAATTGGCAGTAGTTATATGCAGTATGCTTGTGAGAGAGTCCTGCGTTTTATAATAACAAAGCATTTTAACAACGAATAGCCTAGCCGGACTAGAAATCAACAAGGACTTGTGCAACTCACAGGAGAAAAATTACATTAAGCCTGTTATAGCGGATTTCACCACACTAGGTGAATCACACATTGTATGGCCTTCCCTTGTCCCGCTGCAGACTAATTAGCCCCTTTGGACCACTTTATATCTTTTGATGTTACCTTGATCATCCCTAAAAACATTAGAATATTGATATACGCGGCTTTTTCCCCGATAACCGCGTACA
>LPNX011130509.1:4950-25575 GCA_001517045.1 Pseudotsuga menziesii
TATCCTCACACATAATCCATGGAAAATGACTCCCAAGTCTTATTTAGAGTAAGTAGACAAGTGTACAAGCACTATTCTTTAAGGTATATGGATTGCTTATGATTGCAATTATTTTTCAACTTACCTGGTGTTTGAATGAATTGCAAGGGCTTGTGGATGGTGGGTGTGGATGATCATTTCCCTTCCAAGAATATAAAGCTTCTACTAGCGACATGTGTGACTAACATAATACATTTCATTAGCATAGGAAGGGTACTTATGGATTGTGTCAAAGAGTTCCTTATTTCTCTAGTCCACTAGATGTCCATCATGCTATGTGAGGATTGCACCTACAACGTAATATTAGGCATCTAACTTAAACTTAACTGATTGTTGTTTGTTTGGTGACATGAAGATTGGTGATAAGCATAGGTGACATTCGAAATCCTTGAATGCTTTCCACTACACCTTGGATAAAGATAATTATTTTTGGATCTATCCTTGATCACCTTGCTTAGGGGGGAAGTGATGTGAAAGAACATAAATTCAAACCTATGGCCGAAGTTGGAAAGGCCCAAGAAGTTGCAAAGGTCCCTTAGTGTCACTAGGGTTGGGTAATCATAAATGACATGGATCTTTGTTGAATCCACATGCACAACATGATCATTTATGGTATGTATCCTAAATATTGAATTCTTTGAATGCTAAATGAATAATTATTTATATCGGTATATGACTTATGTTGTTGAAGGGTGTTGAACACTTAATAATGCGCTTTATATGTTCCTTCTAGGTTTTACTAAAGATGAGGACATCATCTAGATATATGACCACAAAGGAAGTTGTGAATGGACATACATTATCATCCATCATCCGTATGAACATTTTTGGGAATTATTTAAGTTTAAAGGCATTTTCAACCACTCAAAGGTACCTTCTCTATACCTGAATTGATTGAGAAGATCATTGATCTAGGGGAACTATATTGTGGTTCTTGAGTTGATTGAGAAGATCATTGACCTAGGGAACTATATTGTGGTTCTTGGTTGTGATTTGTGCAAGGGAACAATAAATAAGAGTTGCCATGTCTGATCCTTCCTTTGACACAAAACTATGGGGTTTAGCTATGAATTTAGGTAGGGGTGAATAGGGTTAGTAGGGGTTAGTAGGGGGTAAGGTAGTAATATTTAGGGGGGGGTTAAGTAGGGTTAGTGAGGTCAGATTAAATGGTAGGTTTAATTTATGTTTTGAAAAAAGGGGGTGGGTATGGGTATTTTTTATTAATATTATAACTTATTAACCAACTTCAAATAAATTTTTATAAAAAATTTATTATTTGTCTCGGGCCTACAGTTGATTAATTGTCTCTATGGTTCATATAGGTTTGTTTAGTTGGTGTTTTATGGATTTTTTTCAATCCTCCATGAATTCACGGAGGATTGAAAAAAATCGGCCAGCATTTCGGCTTGCCCAAGACACATTTCAAAATTAAACCGATAGCATAAACGCTACCGGTTGACATAATTTATATATATATAACAAATTAACAAAAAAATTCAATTTAACTACAAATTTACAAAAATCTGGCAGCATTTCTGCTTGCCGGTACACATTTTAAACATGAAAATAATAAAAACATACATTTACCATATTTTAAAACAAATTTTATAAATTTATTAAAAAAAAAAATTAAATTCCATTTAAATTGAAAAACAATTATTTAAACTGAAAAACAATTATTTCAACTGTTACCTCTTGGGTCCGACGCCATCGTGACGAAGTTGGGTTGCTTCGGGGTGCTTGGGTTGCTTCAGGGTGCCAATTCTTACGTCGCTCGTCGTATCTCGGTCGAGCTTTCATAGTGTAGTTTTGTGAAAAAAACGGCGGGGGCCCGCGACCTCTATTTATAATTTTTTCAATACAGGAACCTCGGTCAAGGTATGTACCTCGGTCGAGGTATGCACCTTGGTCGAGGTCCATACCTCGACCGAGGTATTTATTAACCCTCGGTCAAAGTTTTAATACCTCGACCGAGGGTTAGTAAATACCTTGGTCGAGGGCTTAAAAGAACCTCGGTTGAGGGCTTGATAAAACCTCGGTCGAGATATTAAAACCTCGGTCGAGGGCTTGTTAAACCCTCGACCGAGGTGCATTTTTTCCTTTTTTCCCAAATGCGCTTGCCAAAAAGTGTTACCCAAGTCCGCGGATTCACCCCTCTTCATATATGGCAGTGCACCACACAGCCTTTTCATTCAATGAAACATGAGCAGGATGATGGAAGCACGCCTTTCATCTTATCCCTCATAGTATATGGAGGTTTATCTTCATATGGAAGCTTAAAAAATGAACCCAACAACAAATTTCATCATCTACAACTAATTGAACCATGAATATTTTATACTTACACTATAAGAACACACTCATTGACATTAAATGCTTGTAACATTTACCCTGTTTTATTATTTGTATACCTTGAAAATCAGTTTTGATCATAGAATTTACATTTTTGTATTGTCTTAAATTTTATTTGCAACCATGTTCTCAAATAAAACAAGGACTAGTTCAAAATTCTTCATGAATTATGTGTCAAAACCATACCAAAAAATACATCTAAAATCATCATGATACAAATAAAAACATTTTAATTATGATCATTTCTCGTTTTGCTATTAAGAAAGGGTCAAATTTACAAATACATATTACCATTCAAATGTAATTGTTTAGATTCAACAAATGAATAATTACATATATGATCCAGTGTAGCCGTCATTCTCGATACCGCAGTGCATCCCTCATTCTGGATAATAACTGCAGTAAAGATGATCATATGCTATTGTACATGGTGCCAAAAAACCTGGATAATAAGCTACATAAAGATGATCATCAGTAGTACATGGCACTGAAAACTTGCTAAACACTAGGATAGTAAAACAATGTCAACAAAGTAAACACTGCATACATAACAAGAGGACCCTAAACCCAAAATTAAGAAAACCTAAACTATTGGAACGATTGAAAGGAATAAAAAAAAATTCAAAAGAGAAAACAAATAGAAAGAAAACTAAAAAAAATTCAGTTTGATCATCTCAATCATTATTTTTTGTTAAAATAATCAACAATCAGCAATAAATTAGAAATACAAAAAACACATAGGAACAATGTCAACAGTCATAGAGGATAACAATTAGCTCTAGAAGCTCATTTTTGTGGGTATGAATGTAAGCTTATGGGCGTGAAAAATGGGGGACCAAGACTAACAAAGAATATTATGCCATAGGAGAAGTTAGTCAATGTTTTTTTGTTGTATTTATAGTTTTATTATTGACTGAGAAGGGGAAAATTCATCAATTGTTGTGTTATTTTCTCTTATACAGTCTATGTGTAATATATTTCATGTTTTTGGAATCGTCCCACTTGAGCTTCAATATACCTATAGTCTTCGTGATCTTGGCCATATACCTTTGTTTGAAGAGCAGACAGGTTTGAAAAAGGCACTGGTTGAATATATCTTTAGAAAACTGTGATGGCATTTAGAGGACATTTCAGTGGCAATAACATCTCCTAACCATCATATACCATTGCATAGGGATATATCATAGAATCAATTAGGGTTGTTCTTAAATATTATAAACCAACAGTAGTCAAGCCACAAACTTTGAAGAACAGTGATAAAGTCTCACACCAACAGATCTGTAGGTAATAATACTTGAAGCAATTTGAACAGTGATGGCCACCACCAGAGAAGGTGAACAGGAGCCCTATATACCCATTTTTCCAACGTGGATTCAATCAATTGTGTGACAGGCCACTCAACTAAAAGAGCAGGCTAAAGCACTACTAGATAGAATTGTATAGTAAGGCCTTATAGACTGCCTTAAGAGTCCATGCAGTAAGAAAGAAATACTAGCTTCATTCTATAGAGTCAATTCGATTTCTAGCCTTAGATACACTGTTTAATTCGTTAAAGCCTTATAATAGTTAAATATTCCATTAAGATATCTGTTGTAGTGATACTGTTTGGACTCAATTAGTGCAATAATGACTCCCTATATAGACTCCTAGTTCAGTTCAATATCTGTAGTGATTCATTGAAACTGAAGAAGCTATAGTGAAATCCTTCCATGTGTGCTGGTCTCCATTACTTTCGAAAGAAAGATCAAAATAAAGATAGTTTCAAAGGAAGAGCATCACTAGATGAAGGATAAGCTGTTGGAACTGAAGCAGGTAGAGGAGGTGATAGTTACCTAGCAAAGTTTTAATACGAAAGATCAGAAGGTTGATGTTTCCTGTACCATAAAGGTGTTCAGTCGTATCTATCCTCACTATGTCCCATACTGTTAATTCTTACCTCCTCTCTATTTACGCTCCTATACAGAGGCTATGATCGCATTGCATAGTAGTTCCTGTTCACTTAAGACTAAAACAATTAGGTGTAACTAGTGTATCATTAAGTGAAAGAAAGGGGATTAGTTATATGATAATGGGTAATGGGGTAATGCATAAAGGGTAATGGTATTGTTTCCTTAAAGCATAAAAGGATGTCTTGAATGACGTCAGTCAATCCTTCAAGACACCTGAAAGTAGAAGTTTGATGCACTTTCCACCCAAATTTTTATTATAAAGGGGTGGGAGAAGAGATGCAGCTAGATGAATCAGTGCCAGCGATGCTTATTCTAATATAAATTATGATAGGTAAAAACAATTTTTCTAGAACACTTGAAACCCATTTTGCTAATATAATAATTCCTATAGATTCGGGGTTTTTAGCGGCCTTTATTTCATTAATAGTAGGGACAAAAACTGGAAAAACACCCCTCTTCCTACTAGTACACATACACACACAAACACACACACACACACACACACATATAACTAAGAAGGATTTTTAAGCCACCAAAATCCAGCCTACGTTTTAGAAAGCAAATATAATTAGTATATTGGTTGGTATGCCATACGGAACCATCATGCCTAGCAACGTGTGTTGCATTGATCAATCATGGCATAGCATAACAAGCGAGATAAAAAATGGCTCTTTATTAAGTTCTCAAAATCGGGCAAGTCCTTACTTTCCTGTTTAGGGGAAGAAAGAATAGGCCAAGACCTTACCTTCTAGCTATATCTTTGAGGGGCTTGGTCAATTTCAGAGTTGGAATGTTTTTTATGAATGTTAGTTAATGAAGAAGAGTTTTTACTATGCATAAACCTAATGAGGAACCAGTCTAATTTGATGAATGATTGCAAGATATGTTTTGTGTGCGTGCATACCTAATCTTGGGGAAGAGACAGAGCAATTCTGATTGATTATATGACTGTGTGAAGCATAGAATAGGTTTCAAATACTTGTAGTTCTATGTAACTTTGTGTGAGTATAATTGATGAAACATAGTTGTGTAGAATATTCTTGGAAGATTACAGTTCACATAGCTGGGTAGAATCTATATAAGGGGTTCCAGTTCATATGAAGTTGGACAGAACCTGTATAGTCTCCAATTTCTGCAGAAGTCTGTTGAAGTCTTAACATCGTCCTATAAAGGATTTGTCAAATGTGTGATTGTTTGATAAGGGCCAAGTGCTCCTGTACAAATCTATCTTGCAGAATGGAAGAACGAGAAAGGGAAGGTGAAGTTCCTATGAACTTCATGATATGAGATTAATTTCTGCATTATTGTAGTAGAGCCAAGAATTTAGAGGCATCGCATACTGAATGTGCAAATCCGGCAGAGATCAAGTGAATGGATCCTACATAGTCAATTACAGGGTCTGTGTCTTTGAAGTTCATATGAATGATAGCTATGCGTTATCCATGGTAAACGAAAACAATATTTGAAAACAGTATTTGAATTAGATACAGGTTTGAAAACAATATTTGAATTAGAATCCATTAGTGGCAAGCCTATCCTAGAAATTAAGAAGGCTATATCAGATGAGAAGCTGTTGCACTCCTTAAGAGGGCCAATTCTACCATGGTTGAAAAAGATGTTGCTCTCACTTATCCGAGATAGAAATTATCCATTCACAAGAGGACAATAATAGATGGCTCATTTATTGTTTCTAAACAACATACTGATATGGAATTATCTTATATAGATTCAAAAAGGGGTGAAAGGGTTGATGATGAGTAGAAGATTGTTGAGAAAAATGATCGACTGCACAGACAACAATGTTATGGCCAATGCCTAGTGTATGATTCATTCATGGTCCTAACTAGATCTACAGTGCATGAGCATGTCAATTTAGAACTTCACTGAGGGAACTACTCATATTTGCAATCCCACATGGGTTGAAATTCTTTGGTTTCCCATGGAATTCTGGTCTTTTATGGATCATATTTCCAATCCCACTTATATTTGATCTGCCACAAGTCTAAGTGTTTGTTTAATCCCAATCCTCATAAGCGAATATGTTTGAAGGTGTCCGAGGACCAAGTAACAGGTTTACGTTTGTGGATAACAAGACTTCCAGGCAAGCAGTGTGTCTGCATAATACTTGATTCAGATGTGTGACTCCAAAAGACAAATTTAGGACTCTCCATTGATGTTTGGCCCTAAAGATCCCCAGCATCAACACCCCCAAGCCCCACAAGATCATTCATTGCTTCTACTGCCCAGCCTAACCTTGAAGTTAAAGTCTCAGACTCAAAAGACTTGGTCAATCGAGCCCCTTGCTTCCTCATTAATTATTTGCATAGCTGGGACATTCTTAGGAATTAGTTATCTTTAGACTTTTGGCATCATCTTGATTACTAAAATAATTTGTATAGTCATCTACAATTCAACTCTGTTAAGTCTTAAAATACCGGCATCTCAGTTATTATTGTCCAAGGTACTTCTTAGATCAGATCTGATAATTTCCTGAATTTACATTATTTCTACGCTGTTGTTATTTATGGATATATATTGCAATTTTTATGAATATTTGGGGTAAGTATGATATTGGATACAAATAAAGATCATTACTGAGTATAGATATCAGCAAGTCTAGTATGCTAAGGAACCCTGAATTGTGTTGTGAAAGTTCCTAATAATAAACCCTATTCAAACATTACACCCTCAATTACAAGCAAAAAAAAGGTTAAGGAATGTATTAATCAGAGAAGTGTCAAGATTCATCAACCAAAACAAAAGAACATTCACAATAATCTATATCAAATTCAGTTTGGGATATTACAGTCTTCCACCTAGGATTGCTATTTTCAGCCTTACTGAGTAGTTCTAGTAAGCATCTAATATTGGGTATGGTCTCGATTAGCCTCAAAAATATGGTGGACACAAAGGGACATGTACCTAGTCCGGATCAGCCTCTAAAATATGGTGGACACGAAGGGACATACCTAGTCTGGATCAGCCTAAAAAACTATGCTTTGTATTTTTTATAAGAACTTACATAGAATACTGATATAACTAGGGTTCTTCTAGTAGAGATATTTAGATCACTATACATATGATCATACATTATGGATATTACGAAGCTAATAAATTTACTATAAGTATTAGTAGTAAGCTCTGTACTCATTAATTAGCTTGATGTTTCTTCTTATTCCCATTAATTTATGGTGTTTATGTTCTCCTTATTGAAATAGCGTGTTTACATTAGTTCTTACTCGTGCTTATCTATGATGTTGTAGATAGAGATAGTTAACCTCAAAGTCAAATTCGTAAAATAAGAGTCACCATATTTAGATATGACCTCCCAACATAGTTTTATTAACTTAATAGTTCAATGATCTATGAAGAATTTAAAATACCCACCTAACAATTAATGCTCAAACATATGGAGCATGTATACCATGGCTAGGCCTTCCACTTTAGTACTAGCATAGTTTCACTTGGATCGAGTCAACGTATTTATATTAAAGTAAACTTTATGAAATAAGATTGATTCTCTAGGTTGTGCATGGATAGCTCTCCAAATGATAATTGAAACATTGGCATGTACATGGAATTCAACCATCCACTTAGGGAAAACTAAAATTTCCATCATTACCAGTTTATTTTTTAGGATGTTAAGGATGCTTCACACTCCTTGTAGAAATACATTCTTTGTTTTTATCAGTTTCATTCTTTAATTACTCCATAGTCTTCTTAATAATAGCATTGCCATTGATGAACTGTCAAGAATACCCAATTTACCCAAGATTTAGTTTCAAGATATGGATAGTAGTGGGTGGATTAAGTTACTAGTGACAATGATATTAGTGAGATCAACCAATACACTTTCATGAAGACAACATGTCCTATCATAATTCCCACATGGGTGTACAAGATGCACATTTTTAGGTCTAAGAACTCAAGTGAAGAATAAAAATATGATCTTTCAATAGGTTGTGCATCATCCAATCATCTAAGTATACATTCAAACACACACACACACACACACACACACACACACACACACACACACACACACACACACACACATATATATATTCAAAAAAAATTGCAAGGGAAATCTAATAGAACATTGCAAGGGCACTGGAATTAATGACATTGTACACATCAGATCCCCATTTAGTTGTGAAGGCCATATTATTTATCTTCTTTGGTAATACATACTTATGTGTACCGCAAGAATCCAACTATAAGGAGTAAGTGTTATTTCTGTCCTGCAACATGATCTATCACCTTGTCACTAAAGGGTGTTGGAAACTAATCATGGACATAAGTGGGGTGGGAACTAATCATGGTCATAATTGGGGTTGAGGTCTAAAACTCAAAAGATACTAGAATTTCTATGGATCATGTCTTCTTGTCTTGAATCATAATTGGAATATTCAAATATGATTCAGGAAGATGAGACTAATAACCAATATTAATATATTTCTTCTTTTACCCTCTATCTGATTCTAGGATTCAATATGTAGGTCTCCTGCCATCTGTTTCACCACCACCATAGGTTATAGCATTCATGGGTTGGGGTTTGGAAACAACTCTCAATTTCAACCAGCTGATTCAGTTTGGACAAGCCCTTGCTTGGTTTCTCTCCTACCCAGCAAGTGGATAGGTTCTTGCTGCCCCTAAACGTAAAATATTCCATACCTAATAACATAGAGAAAATTTATGAAATGCAAAATGCAATTATTATTAAATAATAAATTATTTTTAGTACCCCAAGTTGACCATTGACATTCCCTAAATAAACAACCCTTGAATCCATATTTGTTTGGTTGTTTGTTTGTTGCGATAGCCTAGCATTAAAGGTCATTCACAGTGGTTATAAATCATTGCCAATAAGTAAGTCAGTCAATGACTGCCTAGGAGGTTCCATTGCTAGCCAGTCGGGGAAGGATGTTTCATTAGAAGAGTTCTGTCCGGTCAATTTGAAAAACCTCCCCCGACCGTTCAATTTTTTATGGCAAATGCAACATAATGGAAAACCCGTATTTGTAGAGGAAAATATATATGCAACTCCAAAAACATTATTGCATAATATTTCATTCATCTTTCATATTAGGGTTTGCAATTATTATTAAATAACAAATGATTTTTAGTACCCCAAATGGCCCAACAATGGTAATTCTAGGATTCAATATGTAGGGTCTTCCCTTAACAAGATTGGAATCTAGATTTAGTTCAATTTTCATTTATCCTAACCCTCCTTTTATTCATTACATATCAATTAAAATATTAGGAAAGAGTTCAATTATTCTCCGAGGAAACCTCTTAATGCTTATGCATCCCAATAATTATTGAATGAGGTATTACTACATAATACATTTATTGTAAGTATTAGTAGTAAGCTCTGTATCTCTGCCTTTTCCTAAATCAATTATTTTCTATTACCCACTACCTAATAGGTAGTAGGACCAGCACAATAAGCTAGGGTTGCAGGAGCTGAGCCATAAGCATATCCAGTAGCATAGCTAGAAGTTTCTCCGGTTAATTAAGTTGTAGATTCCCCATTCAAGATCCAATAGTAATTGTTTAATTGAATTATCTAGATAATACGGTTATAATGTCAAAGGCTACTAGCATTGAAATCTCTAGGTCAATCGCATCTATAATTCGTCCAGTTGGAGCAAGGAGGGGAGGATAAAATACACATTGGGCGAGCAGAAGGAGACACAACAATAGGCATGAGGAAACACACAGTGGCAGGGAAAAGACACATGGCTTTGTGGCTCCATCAGAGCCACATGTACTACGATTATTAGATCCTTCAAATAAACTTGAGCTACTATATACATGTGTAGATATGGAAAGAATGGAGACTTACTTACCTACACTAAACACTGTTGCCTAGGGCTTGGGATTTAACCCATACCTACAAGCCATAGGGTCATGGTTTATTTATTTAAGTTAATTACAACTTTGTTATCAAATGCTCAATCAATTCCTAGCAAGTCCCAAGAGATGGTAAATTCAATACATAAAAGGTGGCATAACCAAAAGATAGAGAGTTTGAACACAACCTTATGAGAACTGGTAATTTCAAGAAAGAAAGGTAGCATGTATCTTCAGATACAAAGAATGAAAAAATGCATGTACCCAGATATAGAATTCTGACCTAATTGAGCGAAAACCCCTTCTTCTTGGCGTGAACCGAAATGATGACGATGGTCGACTGAAACGGCACATCAAATGGGTGCCCCAACTCTATTTGCAAGCCTGAAAAGGCCTTACTAAGCGCAAAAAAATGGTTACCCTTCCTGACCGAAAAACCTGAAATGGTGTGATGGCGGACTAAGCGGAACCCCAAAAACCTCTTACGCTAATTGAAAAACTAGTGAAATGCTGACTATGGACTAAGCGAAAGCCCGAAAAGCCAACGACCAAGTGTGAAAAGCAACGACTTAGTTTTCAGGGTGAAAGCTTGAGAGAGAAAAACCAAAAAAATTATGATGATGATCGGCTAAGCGGGGAGGGGGTTTGGATTTATATAGTTAAACATTTCTTAGCCGAGAGTTAAAAATGAATCTACTCTCTCGCCTGAGAAACATTTCTGAGAGTTTAATGTAAAAATCATGGCAATACTCTCGGACGAGAAATTTTAAAACTCTCAGCCGAAAACTTATCTAACTATGGAATAACTCTCAGACAAGAGAATTTTAACCATGGTTAATTTCTCGTCCGAGATATATTACAACTCTTGGCCGAAAAGATATGTTGACTTTTTTCTCGGCCGAGAAATTGGAAATTATACAAAAAAAAACGATTTGTCACGGAATTGTTTCCCAACTTTGTGTTTTCACCCTTTTATTAAGGAGTTTAATTTCCATTTAAAAGAAAACAGTAGACTCATTTACTCATATTTTTGTTAATCATGTGCTTTGAAAATTTAGGGTGGAACAAAACAACCTACTAAGAGTGACACAAACAACTCAAAAGTAACATGTTCTAGCATCATGTATTTGAAGTACATTAAGTGATAACCTTAAGAAACAAACAAAACACTGAACCTAGAATCCTTTATGAAGGTTAAAGTCAATCCACATGTAATGCAACAAACAAAATTTTACAAGGTTAACATGTTGCATTAATGGTGTAATTGAAATTGTGACATTTTACTTTTCAATTAAAAGATATGTTTCTATTAAGGAGTTCAATATTTAATTAAAACATAACAATAGATTCATTTACCTGTTTTCATTGATAATGCACTCTGAAAATCAAGGGTGGAATACCTACTAACAATGACAGATAAAACTCAAAAGTAACATGTGCCAAGATTATGAATTTGAATTAAATTAAGTGATAAACTTAGGAAACTGACAAAAGGTGGAACCTAGAATCCTCTCGAGAGGTTAATGTCAAGCCACATGTAATGCAACATACAAAAATTTTCAAGGTTAACATGTTGCACATCAATGGTGTAATTGAAATTGTGACATTTTGTTCCAAAGGACTTGAGTTAAAAGGCTAGATAAATATAATATGCCATTTGTAGACGAGATTCATTACAAAAACTCTTTGCAATTGAGATTGTACTATGATGTTATCTCCTTTCTTTATCAAAATAAGTTTAATAAGGATGTTTTCCAAAGGTATACATATTCCTCAACTATTATTGCACGTGAACTTGCACATACCAATCTACAACAAATATTTTATGGAAGTGGAGTTTTCTATGTATTTTCCATGATACATTTTGATGAGAATTTGATAAAATAAATCTCTTTTGCTTTGCTTCATTCATAATTGAAGGAATTTATTTTTAATATAGGTAATTCATTTATTTTAATTTTATAAAAATAGAATAATGTAAACTTATATAATTTGACATAGTGATTTGAATATATAAAAATTCTTGATTGAGTGATGTGATACATTTTTCCATTCAAATTGACAGCCATGAGGTTCAATTTAATTCTCAAAGTGTTTTTGTGGGGGAGTTAAAATTAGTACCAACCAATTCATGGTGCTTTTTCTTCTTCTTTGGGTCATTCACTTTCCCTTGGCTATAAATGGATAAGAAGAAACCACTTTCAACTTCAGACTCATTTTGAAGTTTTTTTTAGCCCATGACTAAAAGCATTTGTTTCAACAAATTACTAAGAGTACAAGAATAATAAAAGGTTACAAGTTTTAATTATATTAAATAAATCTTTTAAAAAAAGTGAATAGTTGTGTGAACAACAAGATCTATAAATTGTAACTTAGAAGTATTGGAAGCGTACAAAGTGGGATTGGGAGGATCCCACAACAAAACCATGTTTTTATGCCTTTGTCGATCAAAAGTGTTAATTCCTTCATTAACATAGTTTAATATCGACTTCTTCTTCTAAAATGGTACCCACCTCTCTCTCGAAGTTGCACTTTTGGACTTGAAAACTGACTTATTTTCTAAAGGAAGGGGGGAAAGTCCAAAAGAAAGGGCACGACCCTTATTGTGACAACACTAAGCCAATATAAGAAAAAAGAGAAGAAATTGAACAAAAGCAAAGCCATACCCATTCAAAGACAACTCACCCACATACTCTTTGATCAAATGAAAAAGTTTCAATCTTTGTTATTACATATATAATAACAACCACCTACTACATGCCACTTATCTAAGCATACACATATCTTGACAAGCTCATTAATAAAAATTAATGTGAGTTTGAAAAAATAATTAACCTTCAAAACTATGGCTTAGCAAATTTTTTACTTAGTATTTTGACGGGTAAAATGCCTCATGATGAGCATATGTCCATCAAATTCCAACCCATCATCGAGTTACACCTCAAAATAATGTACAAATAGTCTAATATTGACTTCACTCCTTGATTACGTTCTGTGTCTCTTCTCTAATGCTACTTGTAACCATATGGTGTATAGATTCATTGCCAACATCATCACTATCAGTGGTACAAACTGAAATCCTTGTCAATCATCTTGTTATGCCGATAGGCATTTAGATATTATCTCAGATTTATCAACAAGATTAACCCAAGTGTATAATAGGGGTTCATTTCATGGTCATCGTATCTTGGTAAGATTAAATGCATCTTGATTAAGATTTAAATAAGCTTCAGTTAAATGGTGGTTAAATAATCATATCAGGTTTTTAATTTATTAAATAGTATTTGTTTTGTGCTTATATTAAGTGTAGCAATGTATGAATAATGGATATAAAAGTATATATTTTACTCTGCCTTTAATAGTTAGTTATCTTCACAAAACTAAGTGGTTTGTTGTGCCTATCAACATTCACAAGCATTTTTGGCCGCATCATTGTATGAAATTGAAACATGTGCTCAACAACTACTTGTAAATCTAATCATAGTAATCTCATGGTAAAGAGAGTTCTCAAGAATTCAGTGCATGAAATTGAAACTTATGCTCAACATCTACTTGTAAAGCTAATCATAGTAGTCTCATGGTAAGGAAGAATTAGCTCCGTCTATAGGCATTTAGATATTATCTCAGATTTTGGACTTGAGCGCACTAACAAGATTAACCGAAGTGCACAACATAGATTTATTTCATGGTCGTCTTATCTTGTTATGCTTAAATGCATCTTGATTAAAATTTAAATAAGTTTAGGTTAAAGGGTGGTTATTTAAAGTCATAACAATTTGTTTTTGTTTTTTCATATCAGTTTTGTTATTTTTGTTTATTAAATAGTAATTATTTTGTGCTTATATTAACACACAATCTTGTATGAATAATGGATATATAAAATTATATATTTTAGTCTTTGTTTGATAGTAAGACATATTCACAAAACTAAGTGGTTAGTTGTGTCTATAAGCATTAACGGACCACTTTACTAAGGCTTCATTAGTTATTCAACTTAACAACAAGCCTCAAAACAATTAGCTTAGAGAGTTGCATCCATCATCTAAACCTTGAAATTGACCACCTATAGTAGTCATACTTCCTATGGTGCCATGGAATTAATATGTCCACTTTAATAAATAGCTCTCTCCATATCAACCAAATCAATTCTAATGAGTTGAAGAGGATTGGAATACCCAGCAGAGTTCCATCTATTCTATGTGATTTTAGTGCTGACCATTTATTCCATATTTGCTATATTAAGGCTAACTAATCAATTGTTTCTTTAATTCAATTAGTTAACTTAGTAGGTACTTTATATCAGGAATGAGTGCATATAAATGTTTATCATACAACTTTTATAACGTGTAACATTATTAACTTCAAGATTCGAAGATGAATTTGCATTATTAACTTGGATTTTTTTTAAACCTGGAGAAAATTGAGTGACTAAATCTAATATTTGTAACCTGGAGAAAATTGAGTGACTAAATCTAATATTTGTAAATTTATACAAAGGATAATCTAAATTTATACAAAGGTTTTTGCTTATGAAGCCCCTTTTAGAAGCATTTTATGATACTTATCAGCATTTTCATCTGCAAATGATTCAGATGTGCTGGTAATAAAATTTTCATTTATAACTAGCAAATCCCTAAATTAATAAAAAAAAATCAGCGTGTTTGACCAAGACATGTTGGTTAATATTGGGTTATAATATGGATAGGGATTCTTTTCTTAGAAGCCCATGAAGTGCTCCATGCTCAACTTGCTCAATAAGAATTCACAGTCAACGAAAGTGACTCTTTCCACCTCCGCTATGGGACCATTGCATCACGAGTACACCACAGCAAGTACAGACAGTTGAGTAATTCTGAAGACGTTTGGAGCAACTTGCAACTTATTCTTCTTTTCAATCAGATTGCAATTGCGAAAGTTGTCACACACTCATCCTTTCGTCCTCTCTGCTTTCTGTTTTTCTTTTCAATGCTTTAACCAGAACGATAAAAATAACAAAATTGATTTTGTTATTAATATGCCAATGAATTTATGGATTTTGTCGGTACATAATGAGTAAAATCGAATAAGCACAAAATTCCAAACCTATTTTAAAAATCAAAACATAATTATATAGAACACACTGTCCATATAAGTCCATATGATTACTATAGGTGGTATATTTGTCCATATAAGTTGCTAACATACAAGTTTGGATAATGCTGAAAAGGGTGGGTATTTGTTTATATAACTTGTTTGCATACAAGTTTGGAAATTTTTTTTGGTTAATATGTATTTTATATTTTTTAATCAACTTATTAATTTAATTAGTAAGAACTATATTAAGATTAAGTATTTTAGTTAATTAGATATTTAATTATACTTATAAATGATTATAACCAAACAAAATATTAAAAAATAACCTCCCTCTCATAATCAAAAGAAAGGGCCAATCCTACTGAAAACACCAAAAAAGTGTCAAACAAAATAAGTTTTGTTGATAACTATTTTCTTCTATTTCTAAATGAAAGAAATCCCACTCGCTGTAAAGAGTCCAACTTTTGAGCCCTATGGATTTACCAAAACAGAAATCCAATTTAGAGTTTATTGATCTTCTATAACTGAAAGTCAATAGATTCATCTGCCTCACAGATATTTTGAGGCACCAACCAATACAGCCCCTCGCTTCTTTGAACAAAACAACCTGCATATACCACAATCTACACATGAGTTTTAAAGTATTTGTGATTGATGTCGGTCTAGATATGTGAGTAAAATGAAAACGTACTAATTCTTTACAATATAAATCTAAAACATCCTTTCTGTTCTCTTCAGAGAAAACGATCATGTCAGCTAGATACAAAGCTACAAATATATGGATAAAGAACATAGTAAAATAGCAAAATGGTTGCAGACAGAAAACACAAGAAATGAGCCTGAGAATTGCCTTGCCATTCATTTTTGCTTTAAGTTAAAGTAGGAGAGATTCCTTTTCATTCATTTTTATATTGAAGGTTTAGTTGTGATTTTTGTTTGGTTGTGTATATGATGATGATAATGATGATAATTATAATTATTTTTATGTATGATGATGATTGTTGTAAAATTTTATTTCTATGCTAAAAATAGTTAGAATGAAACATTTATAGTAGCCATAATGTTGACAAGTTAAAAAATAAAAAAAATTTGCATTGTAGCAAGAACAAGAAAACTGCCATCTAATGACGCCAATAGGTGTTTAGATATTATCTTCTATTTTGGACTTCTTTGAGCAAATCAATAAGATTAAGTACAGTGTAACAAGTGTACAGTAGAGATTCATTTCATGGTCATCTATAATTCACTAAAGTTTTATACTTCCTATCAGTTTTTGTTTTTTTTGTTTATTACTTTAATATTTATGTTATACCTTAAATGGATATTTATAAGGATTTGGTAATTAGTTTAATGTTTAGTATTTACTTAACAGCCATCCATGTCTACAAAACTAATTGGCTAGTTACACCTATCTGTATTCATCGGCCACTTGACTTGTAACTTGTCACTGTGTTACTATAATATAGATAGAGGAAAAACATTTTAAAATTAAGTGATTTACTTTTAGAATATCCAAGGAATTTATATTGTCTAATCCAATGATGGGAATTGGGGAGGGAGACTGACCTAGTTGGTCTTGGAAATTAGATCCAGGGGATTGGCAGAGCCTGCATTGACAAACGGGTTATTGGATCCAGGGTTTAATATCTAGGATTTGATTGGGGCCGAGAGATATTAAAATCCTGTGCTGCTCACAACACCTAATTGATTGGAATCAAACCCTTCCCTGATGACAATCCCGTTAATTTAAATGGCAAGCACAGGAAATCCCTGATCAAATTCTTGGACCGGAGAGGCAGTAAAGCCCTGTTTACCACAAGATCCGACCCAGATCAAAATCTGGTCACTGTAGAGCTGAAAAATATTAAAACCTTTGCATCACACAATCCCAAACCCTGCCATTCTATCAATGAAATTGCGTGACTGAGAGGTTTTAATAACTGTCCGCATTTTCTTGATCTGGATTTTGTCGTAACATAGCAAAAATAAATATATCAAAGATAGTCTTACAGCAGGATTAGTACAAAATTAATTAAATTTGGAAACTTCCAGATCATAAATTCACTATTATTCCGGTAATAATTTCTTGAAATCGGTATCAATAGTGCTCAAAAAAAAGTTAAAAGTTTGGTAAAGAAAACATAGTAAGCCTTGCGCGGTTATGATTTTCTCACCAGCTCTGTAGAAGAAATTTGGTTTTACTAGTACCGTTGTTTGCGTTCGATTTAACGATTTTCTGGTTCTCCATGACGACTTTCATTCTGCTCCTTCCCTTTGCTCTGATTATCCTCCGTTTTTCGCTCTGGCTCTTATAATCGCCAACTCTGTTGTTCATTCGAAACGGCCAAATTTGTTTAAAGATATTGTGAAGCCTCTGAATCCAAGATTTGTCATTGAAGGGTACCTGAACGATGGTATAGTCTATTCCTGCCATGGCCAAAGCTTCAGCTGAAGGCATATCATCCCCGCTATCTATTTTCAAACAACCTAAGATCAGTTTTTAAAATATATTCATTTTCAATTCATCTGATCGGTCGCTGCTAACACCATAAGTTCATTTTTCCGAATTTATTTATTTTTCAACGCATCGCATGGCCTGTGTTTTTCCACGAACCCTCGCTTAAAATTTTTAAATCTATAATTTTTTTTTTCTGACAAGTTTTCTACGTTGAAGTAGTGGTTTTAATATTTTCATTTTATTTCTTTGTTTGTCCTTACCTGAAGGCCCAGGGGTTTCCGCGTGGAATATAGGGCCAAAATTTGATGGCGTCGAAGACTCGAACGTAAACGTGGGATGTTCAACGACTTGTGATTTGAAGTCTAATATTAGCATTTTTTATTTAAATTTCATGTGACTAGTGTATGGCCATTGGCCATACTTTTTATTAAGTGGTTTTTGATGTTCTGTTTCAAATCAATATTTACTAGTAATTACTTAAAACACGTGCAATAATATCACGTAAAGTTGTTTTTGGAGGGTATAAAGGCCAAAAGGAAACTAAAATCAAGTTGCTATAAACCCTACCCTGTATGGAGTAACTTCTAACACCTAGAATTTTAAGATTCTAAATTTATAGTAAACTATAGCATCAAATAGTGTATTTTAAAAAATACATACAACATGAGCAAATTTAAGTCAAATTGAATAGACTATATAATATTAAATTCCTCCAAAAAGGTATTAGCTTATACCTTGTGTGAAGTTAATGAGTTGCATGAAATGAAGAGTTGACAAAGAAAAATTCACTCTCTTTGAAAAGCATATGGTGATTGCATATAGAATGGACACTTCTAAGAGTATTTGCTTATACCTTGTCTGAAGTTGAGCTGTATGAAATGAAGAATTGAGAATTCAAATTTATTGTCTCTGAAAAACATATGATGATTGCATATAGAATGGACACTTTTAGAATGAACTTATAACTGGTAGCATTATTAGTATTTGTTGCCAACCCCTTCAACTGAAGACATGGTATAATGGGCATGGTTGTGCAATATTTTAGAATACTTAAAATCTTGGAGCACTCCATGATGGTCCTTCGAATGCCAATATAAGTCCTTCACATGCAAGCTTGAAGATATCATTGGAATGGATGTCTATAGATACATCAAAAACAAACTTCACCTTATGATACACTAGTTCCTCAAAATAAGATCCAGTATTAAAACAATCAATAAACAAGCCACAAGCCACTATTTTTAAACTGTGCATTGATATCCATTTGCTTGAATATAGATATTTATAAACATTAGCAGCTTAACTTATCACAATGATTATACTTAAGAACTATTATGTTTATAACTTAAATATAGATATCACATTTGAATTCACACAACAACTTACATCAACAACCATAATAGCTATATAATAATTAAAATTATTTTTTACTACTTATTTTGGTTATCAAAAATTGTAAATTATAATCCAATTTAATTTACAATATAAAAACTTGAATAGTTGTTTTTATTAAGAAAATATTTTATAGTTTAATTTAATTAACAATGTAAACATTTCCAAAGAAATAGTTACACACAACCTAAAAAACAATTTTAAATAAAAGGTATGTAACATTTATCTTGAGTTATATTATTGGTTCTAGTAGGTACAAATTTGACAAAACCTATTTTAGATAGACAAATTTATGGAAACTCAAGGTGACAACTTAGGGTGTTAATTTAGGTAAATGACATCATACTTGGGCATTACTGTCATAGTAACATTTATGATCTTCTCCTAGTGTAGGTACGTTGTAAATTTTTTTACAATGCTTATAATACTAAATAGATTTTTATAATGCCTATAGTGCTTCTTCTCGATTTTTTAATGAATTGTGCGAAAACATGTGCTCTGACGAGGGCTGATGCACAATCATGGACTCCTTTAAGGACACTTTAGATGCCACATAATACTGGAATAAACGGAAAACTCTGATTTTAGGTGACAATTAGGGGTACTTCCCTAACTTATTTGAAGATGAAGTAAAAAGAGAAAAGATAGGTAATTGAATCAGCTTTCATAATATATAGGGTTTATGCAGAGAAAGTGTGTGAAAATGATTATAAAATTAGTTTCCGTGAAAGTGGGTTTTCAAATTTTCAGCACATCTTAACATAGATGTTTGTGCGGGTGCAGCAATATATGAGGTAAATGATGTCCATTTGAGATAAAATCTTGCAGACATATAAAGGACATATGGGCCTAGTGCAATACTATTTATTCGGAAATTTTCATGAATTATTTTTTTATTTATTAATTATTGAAGTCAGAAAAGCTTGAAATTAAAACCTTATGTGCGGGTGCAACACTTTAGGGGCAAAAATTAATGAAATCCTTGATTTCTTAATATAAGATCACAGAGCTTGATCTCATATAGTGCACCATATAGTTTTTATGGGAAATGGTGATGGAAATCGAAAGTTATATAAGAAACAATCAATGTATGTATTCTCGAAAACTAACGTGTGTCATTTAGAAAAATAATTATAAATAAATAAAACATAGTTTTGTAGGAAAAAATTATATATTCAGAATCGTCATTTCTTACTCTACAATATCGTACATTTTCATAAAAAAATATTGTGTATGTCATATCAAAATAGGGATCTAATCTGAGCATATTGATAGAGTTCTAAAAGACTTGAGCAATAGCCCTGGTTGATTTGTCCTAGCCATTGGGTTCGGTACTCCGAAGATGCTTCCAAACCCAATGCCAAACCTTAATCCCGCCAAATATTTAAATTTTTAAATAAGGCATATGCGATATAACGCATATGCGATATAGCCTATCCATATCGCATGTGCGATATAACGCATATGCGATATGGATAATCTATATCGCATATGCGTTATATC
>LPNX011130519.1:0-14168 GCA_001517045.1 Pseudotsuga menziesii
AAAAAAAATTGTAAAAATGCATAATTTACCCTTGATTTTTCCACGAAAGTAAAAAACGTGGAAAACTAACGTGGAAAAATCCGCCCATATGTACTAGTGACACTTTCTCAGCTTTGCATATAGCTAATGTTCTTTGAGCAATTGCAATGTTAGTCTCAAATGTTCTTCATGCTCTTCTTCATTCTTAGAATAAACAAGAATGTCATCAAGGAAAACAAGAACGAATTTGTCCAAATACTTGCTGAAGGCACATAAATGTTGCTGGTGCATTTGTGAGACCAAATGGTACCAGTACAAACTCATAATGTCCATACCTTGTTCTGAAGGTTGTCTTATCAATGTCTTCATCCTTGATTCTTACCTGATGTTAACCAGACCTCAAGTCAATCTTAGAAAATACCTTTGCTCCTTTCATTTGACCAAAGAGGTCTTCAATTCTTAGCAAGGGATATTTGTTCTTCACTGTCATATTTTTCAGTTGCCTATAATCAATACACAACCTGAGTGTACCATTTTTCTTCTTTACAAATAGAGTTGGTTCTCCCCAGGAGACACACTTGGCTTGATATACTTTTTCTCCAACAATTTTTGCAACTGCATCTTCAGCTCTAACATTTCTGGTGTACTCATTATGTAGGGTGCTCTTGACACTGGTGTTGCTCCTGGCACAAGTTCAATTGTGAAATATATGTCCCTCTTTGGAGGAAGTCCTGAAACCTCATCAGGAAAAAAATCCCCGAAGTCTTGCAACACAAGATAGTCTTCCAACCTAGGATTTTCGTTCTCTACTTCCTCCTCAATATGGAATGCATACAACTGACAACCTTTTCTACAAAACTTCTTTAATTGCATTGCTGAAATCTTCCTTACAGATATTACCTTTGGAATGACTCTTATAACCACTGGGTTCCCTTCTTCATCCATGCATTCAAAAGTCTTGTTATAACAGTCAAGCTTCACTCTGTGAGCTTCTAACCAGTCCATTCCAATGAGAACATCATAGGAACCAACTGGTATAACATTTAGATCTACACAGGTGACCAATCCATTCATCACCAATGGACATTTCTCCACCACTTCATTAACTTTTCTCTTAGTTCCAATGCCTAGCTGAACTAACCATGACTTTCTATGCTTTTCTTTCCTAAGAGCACAAACCTCCACTACTATTGGAGTAATATAACTTTGAGTAGAACCTAGGCCAATCAAAATAGAAATAGATTGCTCAACAATCTTACCTGTAACTTCAACCACCATTGACTAGTGATCCTCCTGGCAGTTTTCCAGTGCTACATAAATTATAGGTACAACCCTTGCTACTTGTCCCACTATTTTTTCCTCTTGCATATTGTATGCTAGCCTTGCATTTTCATTCTCAAGTGGACAATACTTGTGCATGTGGGGTCCTCCACATTTTCAACATTGGTGCGGTCCTCTGTTCTGCTATGGATATTTTGTCTTCTCTCTCGTCACTCTAGCCGACTACTTCTCAACTTGTGTTGGTTGCTTCTGTTGATTCCTGAAGTTATAAGGTTTGTAACCTTTCTTCCTTTGGTCAGACTTCTCATTTCCTTTTCTCCTTCCATGTTTTCTGGTAATACGATTTTCTCTTGCTTTGCTCGTAGCAATACTTAGCTTTTCTTATCGCCTCTTCTAGAGTTCTGGGTTCCTAGAACTCAATTCGGTCTTTGTAGGACTGAGGCAATGCACTCAGAAAGCACTATATTTTTACCTTCTCATCTTTAATAAACTTGACATACCTTAGCAGTTCCAAGAGCTTGTTTGCATATTCCTCCATGGTTTGTTGTCCCAATCTTAGCTCATGGAACTCTTTAATCTTGTCATCATAGTACCTATCAGAGAGGTACTTCTCTTTGAAATAATTCTGGAACTACTTCCACAGAATCTTTCTTTCATCGATATTATTTACTTACCTGAAATGCTCCCACCATATGGATTCCCTTCCATTCAAATTGAAAATGGCCACTCTAGCTTTAATATTCCTAGAATAATCTTGGACTTGGAAATATTTCCTCATTCCCAGAAGCCAAGCTTCAGCTTCTTGACCAGTCTTTATCTCACCATTGAAGGTAGCGGGCCTTGCCTTCCTGAATTAATCTCATGAGTGGTTCTGGTAGCGCTTCCTTCTCAGATTCTCGTGAGAAGAAGAACTTGAATCTCCAGTGGACCCTTTAGAGTCAGGTGACTCTGTTCTCGACAGCTCCTCTATGCTGAATGACACTTTCCATTCAATAGACCAATCATCTATAATTTCCTCAAGCTCTTCATTCGTGAGTTTATACAGTGTGGTGAGCCATTTCTTATCACTGTCGCGTTGCTCTTGAATACATATCACATGGGGACCCATTGCGAAGAGTGTTATGCCTCTATACTTTGTGGATACCTCCTTAGTGAGACATGGAACCTTGCATGCCCCATCTCGTAGCGCATCCTAGTATAAATAAAACTGCACTGCAGATTCAATCTATCGGTCCTTCACATCGAGCCACCATAAGTTCTGATACTGTGCGCCCCTGCATGCTTGGGAGACTTCTACATCCATTCCCTAGTAATGTGTGGGTTCCATCCACCCCACAAGCGCAGTTAAAATTATCAACCAGGAATATGTACGAGGTTTCTTACCTTCTTGGACCAACATTGCATCCTCCGTCATTTGATTCAATAAAAACATTAACTAGTTCATTTGGATGCCTTCAGTGCACTGCTTTTGGCATGCAATTACACCAGAAGTACACTAATTAGGTCTGTTCTTCCTTACCATATTCACAACCAACAGCTTGGCTGCAACTCAGATGACTTTGTCGTTGATGGTTTTTATCACATAGGGACTCTTATATCGGACAACGTTGTACTTCTTCTTCAATTCTGCAGCTAGTATTATATCGTTGTGCTTGCCTCTAAAGTACTACGATGGATTGAGACCCTTCTTGGGCAACCCAGTTATTTGTGATATCAACTCGATTGTCACTAGCACCTTGGTATTGATCCAATGATACTGTCAGTGGAAACAAGCTAGAAACTTCTTTAGACATGCATTTTCCTCTGCCGAACAACCAAAGTGTGGCATGTGGGTGAGGCCTAACATCCCCGACCGCTGCAATGTCAAAGCCCACTGCTGTGGCATGCAAATAACCGAACCTCCATCACTCTGCGCTTGTGTCTCACAAGGTTCTGCTATGCATTCAGGATATCCCAGCAGGTCATGGTCACTGCAGGTCATCTTCATCAAATGTGGCATGATATTCATTGTGACGTGCACTCCTTTTGGCATTGCAGATATCTAAATTAGATACCACTGGTTCTTGGACAGTTTCACCAATGGTGCATATTTTTTTCATGGAGGTACATACCCGAGGATGTCATCAACATTCACCCCCTTGCTGGTCATGGAATCCTCTCCATTGGTCGTTGAGGGCCCAACCTTTGCTTCAATTTCTACGGCCCTGGTATAACTTTGTGTGGACCTCTTCTTCCATTGTGGGGACTTTGGGCGATTTGTGCTCCTTTTCTTCCTTACTATCCTCGATAGTTCTTGTTGAAGTTCTGGCCTTTAATCTTCAATCAATGTTCTTGATGGAGAAGAATCATGGGTACTACTGCTTGAAATTATTTGAGCCATAGCTATATCTCTCTCACTCTCAACTATGCTCTACTAATTCCCTTCGCTCTGTTCTGCTCAACTATCACAATGGTTCATCTACCTCGCCCCTTGTCGAATCTTATAAGATTGAAAGCACTTGTGCAAATTATTTTGAACATAATGGACAAATCCTCCAACGATCGACCAAATCCATTGCTGATTTTGCAAATCTAATAGTGTAATTCGCCATAAATGTGTGTCTCATCCACTTGCGTTGTCGTCTGTCTGGTTTAACTGCTTCATTTATTTCTTGATTTGACTTTATCGCCCTTCCTCCAATGTCTCCAATCTCCCTTCCTGATGCGACTTAAGTATCCTTTCCTTTCTTGTGACCTTCCTTACTGTGATGCCCTCCTCTTCAACATATTTCCATTTCTTCATCATTTTTTTTCCTACGCATGCATCTTATGCATGGAACCGCACCTAGCTATCTCGATAGGGATTTAACTGACTACCATTCACAAACTTCAGAAGCAATGCACCATCTAGTTGTAGTAACTAGACCACACCTCTGTCGGTGATGAAATGAATGACATAAGGTCCTAAACAATGCATTTGTAACTTACCTGGATGCTTTGCAAACTTGCTGTCGTAGAGGAGAACCATATCTCCCCACTAAAAATACTTTTCTTTGATATGTCGATCGTGCCATGCATTCTAACAATCCTTTTCAACTTGCTGGTGAAATCCTGCGATGAGCCAATCTTCCTCAAGTTGCTCGAACTGCATCAATATTCCTTTAAGGGCTCCTTTATCAGCCATACCTGTTGTTGCTGCGATGCACAAGCTGGGTACAATGTACTCCATTGGCATCATCATTTCTTGGCCATATGCAAGCTTGAATGGTGTTTTCCCTATCAATCATTTGCACATCGTCCTATAGGCCCATAATATTGCAGAAATTTTCAAATCCCAATCATCATGGTTTATGTTACATACCTTTGTTAGCGCATGCTCTAACACCTTTTTGAATGCTTCAACCGTTCCATTCTCTTACGAGAGATAGGGAGTTCTCTTCTTGTGTTGAATCTTGAATTCCTTCGTCATCGCGCAAATGGTGCGATTAATGAAGTGGATCCCTTGTTCACTCATAAATATGTTTGGACATCCAAACTGAGTAACGACGTTGTTGAATAGAAACCTCACTGCAATCACAGAAGTACAATCCGTCACTAGTGCTGCTTCCGTCCATCTAGTCAAATAGTTTGTTTCAGTGATAATATATCGCACACCTGTCCTCTTTTCTTGCGGATTGATGGGTCCCACAAAATACACTCCCCACTTATCAAATGGATGCAGTGTTACTTGAGGTACTAATGGCATCTCATCTTGTTGTGATGGCTTCCCCATCCTTTGACAAACGTTGGATGTTTTCGCATAATTTACAGCATCGTTGTGTAAGGTTGGCCACCAGAGGCCATCTTGGAGTATCTTCCTGGCAGTGGCGCGACCTCCATAGTGTCCTCCTAGAACTCCATCATGTGCTTCAGCCAATATACTTTCCTACTCATGTGGTAGGACATATCGATGTAGAATCTCATCTGGCCCCATCTTGTACAGTTGTCCAGCGATTAGCTGAAAATATGCAACTTGAACGACCAATTGCTTCTTCTGAATGGTGGTGAAATTGTCCAGTGCTTTCCCTGTCAATAAAAACTTTATAATTTGTTAGTAATGGTCATCCACCATTCCAACCTTAAACAACTGCACATTAGGCAAACCATCCTCGTTGCTGGTTGGTTGTTCACGTGTCTCAATCTTTGAGATCAATAATCTTGAAATCAAATTCTTGGAAGAGTAGCAACCATCGACAGATCTCCCCCCCCAACACAGGCTTGTTAACCAGGTATTTTAATGCAGAATGATTGGTAAACATCTTGAAGTGTCCTCCCAATAGATAATGATGGAATTTATGTAGCGCATATACCATCCCCAATCCTTCTCGCTCTGTCGTGTAGTTCCTTTCCGCAGATGACAACTTCTAGCTTGGGAAATAAATTGGGTGATCAATCACTTCTTCACCTTGTTGTGCCAGAACTACTCTTAATGCGACTGATGATGCATCGACATGGACGTGAAAGTCCTTCAACCAGTCCAGAAAGACCAATATTGTTGTTGTGACCATCTTCTCTTTTAGAGTGTCGAGACTCCCTTGACACTCACGACTCCATTCGAATTTCACATCTTTCTTCAACATATTCTCCATCAGTGCTCTGATCGCTACGTATCGTCTTATGAAATTCCGGTAATACCTCGTATGTCCCAATGTATCCCTGAGTTTTTTTATTATCGTTGGTGGGGGAGAATTAACAATGATCACGATCTTAACAGGATCAACCAACATTCATTCTTTACAGACAATGCGTCCAAACAAAATCCCAAACGGCGCACAAAATATACACTTTCGCAGATTGAGCGAGATCTTATGTTGTCAACATCTCTCCAACATCAGTCGTGAATTTCCAATGTGGTCTTTCACTATCCCATAGATAGTCTAATCATCCATAGACACTGTCAAATTTTTTTGAATGAAATATTTAAATGCAACGACTACTATCCTTGAGAAGATCGCAGGTGCGTTCTTGAGGCCAAATGACATCAGCTTGTATTGAAAACACCCCCATTCCATCACAAAAGTTGTCTTGTGGTGATTCCTTAGTAATCTTTATTCGATGATAGCCTAAAAATCCATATATGAATGAATAAACCTGTTGGCCACCGACTCCTTCCAGTACTTCGTGAGGAAATGGTGTTGGGAATGGATCATGAAGACATGCGTCATTTAACTTCTGGAGATCAATGTAGATCTGGATTTCTCTCGTCTTCTTATCTTAAACAACCATCATGAGGATCCATTCTGGATCTTCCATAGGTTCGATGATTCCAACATCCAGCATGCTATCAAGCTCAACCTTCACTCGTTCCTTATATCGCATATTTAATCGATACAGGTGTTACTTGACCGGCTTCGTGTCTGGATTTACTGGTATTTTGATTTCTCCGAAGTCCCCTAGAATCCATTTCATTTCAAAAAATTTGGTCAGAAATAAATCCTAAAACTCGTGCATCAAATCGGTGATCTTCGCCATAGTGGCTTGGTCCAAATAATATCTTACATTGGTGAACTTTAGGTCCTCCACTATCCCAAAATTGAACTTCCAAATCTTCAGAGATTGTTGGACATTGTCATCCATCATCTTTGGTGCTGCGATATCTCGAATTTCTTCGGACTCTGTGATATTGATATTTCTTGGATCATCCTCGTCGCTAGGTTCTCTTTTCACATTGTAACACTTTGTCATCAACTGCATCACTAGTGTCTCATGTGCTTCTGCGGGAAATGCCACTGGGAATATTTCCAAGATGACATCTCAGATGTGCTGAAGTGTGCTATGTATCATTGGATCAACGTCCGCAAATCTAAAAGTGTGGTTGAAATAGACTGTCAAGTCTTCGCATGTTGTAATCTCCCTTCTAAGTTCTGCAGAGACGTACCATTGTTGCGGCATCTCATCCAACATGTGGAAAAAAGCATGTACCCATTCGTCCTTCGGCCTTGACACCCATGTGGTCTAGCATGCAACCAAATGATCATTGGGATAATTTATTCCATCATACCTTTCACCCTGATAGTTCTTTGTTTCTCCAAATTGAACTTCCATTAGTCTGTGACATATCAATCAATCGTCGATCGATTTCTTATGTGTATCCCACCATCTTGCTGGAGTGGCCTTCAACGCTTCCTCCAATTCCAACAATCGATGAGGATCTGATACCTTGTCTTCAAACTCATCGATAAACTCAGTTAAATTGGGTATTCCTTCATATGTGGTATCTAACTAACCTCCGTTGCGACCCAATGTAGTGACTGTGTGACTCACCCATACTTATGGATTGATACTTCATGAAGCCGATTCTACCAATTTTCTAGCAAATCTTTAGAGTCTGATGATGCGGATCTAGAACTTCGCCATTCCAGCTACCCGTCCTCAGTGGTATGGATATAGTCCTCTGAAATATTGTATGCATGGTCCCATCATCCTATGAATTCCTCCTTTACTAGTTTGACATATCTTCTACCTTAACTCGGATCTAATGGGGCGATGATCCTCATATCGTGATTCTCAAAAGTCATCACTCTCTTCTTGAAGTTTATCACCACTATATTTTCATAAGGCCAACCAATCCCTAGTAGTGTAGGATATGAGCTAATTTCATCGACAATTTCAATAACATCGAAGTCTGCATAAGTCTTTAGTCCTTATAGTTTGACAAGCAAGTGAGATACTCGACCAATTGGCGATACTCTAGCCTAATTTTCCAATTGAAGTTGCACGGGGGACCAAACCAACTGTGGTTTCCCCATCCTTTCCCATGTTTTTCTTTGTCAAAATGTTGACATCCCAACCTAGATCCAAGATGACCGAGTTCACATCATAGTCGTCAATTTGGAAATTCATTCTCATCTCCCTTCCAGTTTTATTCTTATTCAAAGAGTTTACATCGTAGTCTTGTTGTCCCTTCTCTGGATGATATAGTAGACTTGCGATCTCGGCTAACGCATAAGGATATTTCACTAACGACAAACAACTTTCTAATAAAATCTACAACGTTCCACCTTTCCACAATGGTCCTTCTACAAGTGTCTAATTGAAATAAGATGGCATTTCATAGATAGGTAACTTATGCGTATCTCTTTTTATGATGTCTCTTGCATTGAAGAATGTCTCTTTCTTGGTGTCGACATCAAATTGCACCTTCTTTTGAGCTGCCAATCGGATTTGTGGGAGTGGATCATCCCCCGTTGTTTTTTCTCCCTGAGTTATAACCCTAACATCTGCAGATTGCGTCCTAGGTTTTGCTGAAATTTTTCCTGCTGTCAGCCCTTGATTTTGAGGCTGATTCGTAGCCTGGTTCTCATTCTGGTTCATGTTCTGTGGTGGTGGAACATTCTTTGGTTTTCATTTTGCGATCAGTTGTGGCCAATATTTAATAGTATGCTCTATGATGGTACAGTAAGTACATTGTGACTGAAGGTTTGGGTAATCTCGCTGATAATGCCCCAATATCCCACAATTATAGCATTACAAAGGTCCATGACCTCATCGTCCTCCTTGAATGAAGCCTCTATTTTGTCCTCCTCAAAATCCTATGCGGAATCCTCCTTGTGGTTGGTACTGCTATCGATTAAACTGTTGCGGCTGGTGATTAGGTTGTGGCAGAATATACCGAGGTTGGGTATATTGCAGTTGTGTGTACTACGACTGCGGCTGATTATACTACATTTGATTATACTACAGTGGAGAAAACTGCGGTCACTTCTACGTGGTTGCGGCCTCTCCACTGGTCAGTGCTCTTCCCCTTTCATGAAATGTGTATCTATTGTTCTCTCTTGGATCAAGTCATATGCTCTACAATCTGTCTCTTCATGAACAACAGAGTGACAAAAACTACAAAACAAATTTGTAGGTTTTGATACTACCTTTTGGAGATATACACATTCCTCGTGTTGATGGCCTCGAGTTTGACAGATTTGACACCATGGCGAACTGCCTTGACTTAATAGATTGGGAGAGCCAGACTGTAAGTAATCACGAAAATCCAAAAATCGAGTACACAATACCTCTTCGCGGATGTCTTTCCCTTTTTTAATATATTGCAATTGAATCATTAGATTTTCCAATTGTGATTGGATCTGATTCATCCCAACCCCTGTTTCACCAATTGGTGAAGCCTCCAACTTCATCGCAATTTCCAAAGCCTCAATTTGTGTCACAATCTTCTGCTGCATTAACGACATTAAGATATGTGGCACCAATGCTGCGATGAACCATTCTTTGTGTTGTACATCGCTCATTTCAAAGCTGACCTTAGCCATCAACATCTTGAACCGCTGATCAAAATCCCAGATCGAATCATTCGAATATTGCTTGATTTCCTTCAATACAGTGATGTACTGTGACTCATATTTGGGCTTCCAGAATTCCTCAATCAACCCGGTCTTGATTTGGGCTAGAGTCTTTTGTTGATTCCCTGTTGACACTTGTATGGACTTCATATACCAATATAATGCGCGACCTTGAAAAGTTGTCACAAGTTGTGCCTTCTTAATGTCTTCATCTTGGACTTGCTTCACAGTCCATACCGCTTCACAGAGAAACAATATTGCTTGGGATCTTACGTCTCGTTCCCATGGAACAAAGGTAATTTTACATCATCACTCACCATTTCGGGCCTTCTTCCGGTACTTACTGATCTGCTACTATTGCTTTGGTGATGTCACACGAAATAGTCTTGTGATGATCTCGTGTTTCTTCTTGAATGTGGCACAGTGCACAGAGGCGTAGGTACATTTTTGCTTTGGGTTGGTCCTTCCTCGGTCTCGGGCATAGCTTGATCATGCCCTTCATCATTGTAGGGTCGCTTAGTCCCTTGTGATATTCTCTTGTAATTTTTCTAAGAATCCGTGTCAACCCTCCTCTTTATTTTGTTAGTATATTTTATCGGACGCATATGCTTTGTAAGTCGTCCCATCAGTATGTTGTATTATCCCACATTCATGGGGAGTAAGTAATAGTTGTTAAGTTGTCTAGTTATTATGTTGCATTATCCCACATTCATGGGGGGTAATAGTTGTTTAAATTAGACTTACTATATAAGTATGCGTTGAGGCTAATGAAAGCATCAAAGAGTTATTTTGTATTGAGCTTGCTCAAAGGAGGTTGTCCCCTCGAAGTGGCCTGTGATCAATAAAATCTCTTTTGTGCTCCAATATTTCTATTATATCGTGCATTCTCATTGTTTATTGCAGGAGGTTCTCCACATCTGGTATCAGAGCACTTTCCTTGGCACAAGTGAGAAAAAAAAAGGGCCAAAATTGGGCGGCGACTTTCACATCAATTTTTGAAAACTTTTGTGCAAGAAAAATAAGTTCAATATCTGAATTCCTCTTTCAAAAATACGAAGTTTCAAAGAAAAAATTATCTCATTTGGATTTCTAAAAGTGGAGATATCGTGGATTTAAAATCAACATTTTTTTAGAATTTCAGTGATGGCCACGGAAATTGCAGAGCGAAAATCTTTTGACCAGGTGCCCAGATTTCTATTCTGATTTCATGGGTAGAAGCAGAGTGGTTGTTCCAGTTCTAGAAATAGGCTATAATAGTGATTCAGAGCAATATAGATTGGGTTATGCTCATTTTAAAAGTTTTCGTCTCAAAACCTAAGCTCTAATTACGGGTTTTTGAGCATTGGGTGAAATTTCGGCCACATTTTTTCTAGCACTGTGATTATTGCAGTAGTTCTTCTTCTTGCAATGGTATTTTTCATTCATATTAGGGAATAAACCCTATCCGCTTAACTATGGGAAGTACTTGGGTATAGCCCTAAAACTCACTGTGAGGAGTACCACAGGAACCCCGAAGTAGCTACCATTGAGAGGACCTGCCAAACGAAAAGGGCAACGACCCCCACCAGATTGACTAGATTACCATCCGTGAGGAAAACCAAAGAGCTGCTGTTTTTGGCCAAGCGGTTAACAGTTTTACCTGCGCTGTGAAGTGAGTGGTACTGCCCCAATACTCAAGCCTGAGACAGCCTTGGTGGCCAAGTGACTACCTTTGAACCATTAGAAAATCGAATAGACCTGGGGTTCATATCTATTTACAGTTGATAACACGCAGAATTCCAGAACTGTCACAGATAATTTACTCCAATTCAAGTTGATAAAGCACAACTTTCTAACATCGCCACATATCATTTCTTCCAAAAAAAAAAAAAACTTCAACTATATATTCATTGATTTAGCTCCGTTTCCCTTGAAACTTCACTGTAACCCCTGTCATTCCATTCTACATATTTCATTCATTGAAGACCCTATCCCAAGTCCACTTCCCGAAGCTTGAAATTCCACCTCCTTCTTTCACCCCGCTTCTGAAATTTATATTTTTTGTTTCCTTGTCCCTCAGAAAGTGTCCACAAGCTAGTTACCCACTCGCATTTTTCCTAACTCAAAATTTTCCTTTTCTAAAACCCTCTCTGTTTTTGTTTTTCCACCCATTTACGATAAAAAAAAAAACAAAAAAAAACTTGCTTATGGTTGTCCCCCGCACAGGAGCAAATAGACAAATGGAAGAAGAACTTGTCACCCTCAAGACCAAACTCGAAGATGTGGATCAAAAATTTCTCGACCTCCATCTTCAGTATTCAGCCATGAGCTACCAGCAACAGCCTGAGCGTTTTCGGAACGTCTACTTAACCGATCAACTCCATGCCACCTTCTTTGGTCCCTGCCGAATCATAGGATATAATAACCGAAAATTTTAACCATGGCGTGTTGTACCTAAAGTAGCCATTTACCAGTCGACATGTGTTAGAATGTTAATGACCAGGGAGACGAGGAATCTTTTGAGACTGCATCTCCATAGTGAAAACGCCTACGACGTAAATATATATATGGGAAAACTGACAAAACATAACAAAAAAAATGTGTGTGAATCAAAGTTTATTTAATATTTTAAAAATCTTAATTTAAAAGTGCGCAAACTTACGAGGGTTTGGAAATTAAGAAATCATTTTTAAAATGTAAATATTATGGATTATTTTTATTTAAAATTTTATTGAAATTGTTTATATAAGTTGTTGAAATTATATGATATAAGTGTAATATAGGTATTGAAAATATTAAATTTATTTTCATAATAAAATGAAATTTAAAGCACGAAAAAATATTATATATGAATTGACTAAAATTTATATAGTAAAATTCTAATAATAATAACTAAAAAAAATTCCACAACGTCTAATATTTAGATTATAAAAGTCCAAAAATTGTAATGTTTAGACTACTTTGTTTTTCAAACAAAAGAGAAAGTTGGAAAGCTAAAGCCCTCTAACTTATTTTTATAAAGTATAAATAGAATTTATGAATTTATAGGAAAAGTAAAAAGACTTTTGTTTCAGTCTTGCAAATTGTTTTCATCGTAATGAATAAGCTATTATAAGCCACAATTTTGTAGGATATATTTTGTATGTTTATGAAATTAGTTTCAATCTATTTTCTTTGATTTTATGGTTATATATTGGAAAGCTGTGAAGTCTAATTTTTTATGCTATAGATTATTTATATGTATTTAGGGTTTGTTTTTACTTCTTCTATATTATATTTTGCTAACTCTAAATATGAAATTGTATTTAGTGCTTGTACTTGTAGGTTTTTTTGGTCTTCAACTAATGGTCATTTGGTTCATGTAATCTATCTAATTAGAACTTTTTAGTGTTTTTTCTCATTTTTTTCTGTATTATTTTTGCTAACTCTTGATATGAAATTGTATATAGTGCTTGTACTTGTAGGCTTTCCTTGGTCTACAACTAGTGGTCATTTGGTTCATGTAATCTACCCAAATACGAAGTTTTTCTAGCTCATTGTGTTACATTTATCTTCAATGTCATATTTTTCCTTTCGCTTACTAGATTCGCTTGGGCACATGCATCTACAATAACATTTTGCACTCTAAATTTATGCATTTAGCTTTATAAAACAAATTTAAATAATAAAGTATTAATGGTATCCAGTCCAAAATACAAAGGGTTCCTTATTCCAAACAATGGAAGTCTAATTGAAATTCGCCCTCAAGGTGAACCCATGATGTTGATGATGGAGCATTTTCCTTATCAACACCTCCCAAAATTTAAATGTTAATACCCTTTTCAATGCATGTTTCCAAATAAAATAATTCCCTATTGGTATTTTGGGCAACGTTTATACCCTTTATTATTTCTATTCCTAGTATATTGGTCTCAATATTTTACATATGTATTTGGCATCTACTTTAAAAAATGTTGTTTGATATATGCTACTTGAGTTTCAATAAAAAACATTAAACATGTTCCTTATGATTTAGAATATCATTTCATCTTTAAATCTCCTTATTATAAAATATGTGGTTATTTTCATTGCTTGTTTAAAAGATTTCTGGCTCATTGAAAATTTATATAAAGTACAAGGACTAGATATATATCAACTTGATCCTTTATTAGATGCTTCATTTCCATAAAAGAACCAGCAAAGAAGATCTTCTTCCATTACTACCATTTTGGGAGGTGTTATAAGCAAATAAGATCTTCTTCCATTAATCTCCCTTTGCCCCTATTTTATTTTGAGTTTCTTTGTACATAAATAATTAATAATCATTTCTATATTTTGGAAAATCCAATAACCCTTTCATATCCCAAGTCAACAAAATGACATGCTTTCCTTTCGAAAATAAAAAAAATAAAAATATAACATTGTGAAACTCAATGGCTAAATACAACAACAAGGGAAGCGGTGTTAATCAAATCGATCCTTTCAACCATTTTACTTTAGAGATATCTACCCTACTAGCTACCTCTATCAAGAAACAATTTTTATTATTATTTATTGATTTACTTTTAAGGTGTTTGTTTTTTATTATTTATTTTTAAATGGTGTTTGCTTTTTATTGTTTATTTATTTGGAAGTTGGTTT
>LPNX011130528.1:2552-13421 GCA_001517045.1 Pseudotsuga menziesii
CAATCAGGCATCTCAGGGTTTTTAGTTCCACCTGTTATGCCTTGATTCCAAAGGAGCAAAGAAACAAGCTTGGTGCTTGAAGCAGAAGATGCATTTTCCTGGGGTACGAAGAATACTCCAAGGCATACCGTTTGTATGATGAGCTAAACAAGAAATTTGTTATTTCCAGAGATGTCATTTTTCTTGAAACTAATAAAAATGACCAGTCCATTGAGAGACAGCTTGATCATCTGGAAAATTATCCTCATCCAAAGACATATTCTGAAAATGAATATGAAATTCCAAACCTTGAAGGGGGGATTCCTATTCTGGATCAACCTTTGGAATTTCCATATGAAGCACCAACTCCCCCGCATGAAGAAGTTCCTGCTACTTCACCTGATCAAGAGATTCAACTGGATGACGTGATTGAGAGAATTGAAAGACTCTCAATCAATGATGAAGCTCCACCAGCTGATCAACCAGGACCATCACAAAAGATTCCTAAATGGGCCACAAAGACATTTGAAAGTGTCCATCCAGATGAAGTTGGAAAGACGGGAACGAGAAGTTCGAATAGACATGGAGAAGGAGCAGATAATTCAGGTGATGACATGGATGTATCATTTGATTGTGAATTTAATTTATCTGCTAACTTTGAACCAAATTCCTTTGAAGAAGCTTCTACTCGTGTTGAGTGGAAAGAAGCTATGCAAAATGAGTATGATGCACTCATAAAGAATGGAACTTGGAAGCTGGTTGACCCTCCAGTTGGAACCAAACCAATTGGCTGCAAGTGGGTGTACAAGAACAAATACAGATTATATGGCTCACTTGACAAGCACAAAGTGAGGCTTGTAGCAAAAGGCTATGCACAGAAAGAAGGAATTGACTATGAAGAAACATTTTCTCCTACAGCAAAATGGGCTACCATCCGTACCGTACTCTCTTTGGCTGCTTAGAAAGGGTGGAAAGTTCATCAAATGGATGTGAAAACTGCTTTCTTGAATGGAGACTTGAAAGAGAAGGTCTTCATGTCTCAGCCAGAAGGCTTTGTTGTGAAAGGAAAAGAACAAAAGCTATGCAAACTTGTCAAATCCTTGTATGGCCTAAAACAAGCACCTCGCGCATGGTATGAAAAGTTAACCGAGCATCTTTTGAAGTTAAATTTCGAACATTTTGATCTTGATGATGCAACACTATTTATAAAGAAAGTTGGAAGATCTGTTGTGTATCTTGTGGTGTATGTAGATGATCTTTTGATGACAGGGAACAATGAGAGCTATATATCATCTATAAAGAAATATTTGAAAAAGATCTTTGAAATGACAGATATGGGACATCTCCACTATTACTTAGGAATTGAAGTCACTCAACATCCTAAGTACATATTCCTATCTCAGAAAAAATATGTTGGAGAACTACTAAACAAATTTTGCATGACAGATTACAATCCTATATCTACTCCAATGGAATAGAAAATGAAGCTCACATCAAGCGAAGGAAAAGAATTTGAAGATGCGACCAAGTATCGACAACTTGTAGGAAGTCTTATCTACCTCACAACAACTAGACCAGATATTTCTTATTTTGTTGGCATATTTTCAAGGTTCATGCATAAACCTTGTGAAGGATACTGGTCAGCTGCAAAGAGGGTTCTAAGATACTTGAAGGGGACTCAAGACGCGGGACTCAAGTACTCTAAAGTGGATGACTTCAAACTTATTGGGTACTCAGACTCAGACTTTGATGGCGATAAGGAGACAAGAGTATCAACTTCTGGATACACTATGAGTCTTGGATCAGCAGCCGTTTCATGGAGATCTCGCAAACAGTCAGTTCCAGTAGATTCAACAACAGAAGCAGAATATGTGGCTGCAGCTGAAGCAATGAAAGAAATAGTATGGCTCAGGAATATACTTGAATATTTGCAAGAAAAACAAGAGAAATCCACTCCATTGTTGGTCGACAATACTTCTGCAATCAAGCTGGCAAAGAATCCTAGATTCCATGATCGAACCAAACACATCAACACAAAGTATCATTTGATTCGACATCATGTAGAGGCCAAGACAGTCCATCTTCAACATTGTTCCACAAATGATCAAGTTGCAGACATCTTCACCAAAGCGCTTGGACGAGAAAAGTTTGAAAGATTCAGAAACATGCTCGGACTTACGAACACCCCTTCGGATTAAGAGGGGGATTGTTAGAATAATATGTCAGGATTATTGTAAATAAATAAAAGATAGGAATATGAATAGATAGGAAGCCAAACATGCTGAGCGGAAGGTGAAACCCAACCGTCATGAGATTTGTATAAGTATAGGCTTTTGCATTGGAATAGTTAATCAATCGGGAGTTATTACCAACACTTATGATAAGTTTCACGGTGGTTTCCTTGGTGCCACTGAAGCTGGCCATGAGTGGTGCATTACCATAGTTGAATATGGTGTTGTATTTGATTTTCTCCGGAGCTTGAGTGGGATTCTTGTTGACATAAGCCCATTCTTGCATCTCGGCTCAGAGTTTTTGCCATAAGCCTTCCTGCACCTTGGCATTCTTAATGTTCTTTAGCCTACAAACTAAAGGTGTATCCACAGCCTGTAGTTCCTTGACTTTGGTCGAGGCTCTAGTTTGTTTGGGTGCCCTTATGTCGGTTTGGTTGTCTATTTCACTAAGGTATTCTTGGCTTTCAGTCGACTGGAGTCTATGATGCTTTCTCTGTATCAATTGCGGTGAATGATCCTTCAATGGTCGAGTATTTATAGGTGATGTTGTGGATGTGTTCATCGATGAGTGTATTAATGGTGGACGTGATATTCCAGCTGGAACACTTGAGTGTGCATTAATGGTTAATTGCTTTCAGTGCTCGATGTCATGAATGCGTGATGGGACTATCAAGGTCGTCAGTCGATGTCGGTTATGAGAATGGTCGATGGAAGTGGTTAGTTGATGAAAATGGTTGATGGTGTTATGTCAATGGGTAGGATGTCGGTTGTTGAGATGGTAATGTCCTGTCATAGTTTTCTGTATGTACGGTATTTTATTTTAATTTTTTTGGATTTTTAGGTTTTTATATTTTTTGGTTTACGGTTATGGTCGTTATAGGATTATTTTTTTATTTTTATTTCTTTTAAGCATTTTAGTCGGGCTCCATTAACGAGTTTCTGAAATACTATGCCCTGTAATGTCCTTAGTCAGACTGACCCATTGGTATGTATCTCTTTGACAACATAGGGTCCCATCCATTCAGTAAGGAGATTTTTAGGTTTACCTTTTACTCCACTATTGTATAGTAAAGCAAGGTCTCCTACCGACAAGTTTTTGTTCTTGATGTGTCGGTTGTGCCATGCTTTCTGTTGTTGTTTATAGATTTCTTGATGTTGTATTGCCATTAGTCGGTGCTCTTCAATTTTGCTTAGTTGCAATAGTCGGTCCTTTCTTCCTTGTTCGACATCGACATGTAGGATCTCTACAATGATGGGTGTCTGTTGTCGGAAGTGTAGTGGAACTACTTCTTCTTGTTTATAGACTAGTTGAAACAGAGTTTGGTCGGTCGAGCGTTTGTATGTTGTTCTGTATGCCCATAATACTACAGGTATTTTCTCATCCCAGTCGTCCTTATCAACATTACATATTTTAGTTAGTGATCTTGTTAATGTTTTATTGAATTCTTCAATTGCTCCATTTGACTGAGGATGGTATACTGTGCTCTGACGATGGTTGATTTGGAACTGGTCAGTTAGGGTTTTTATAGTTCTATTGATGAAGTGTGTTCCTTGGTCACGAATTAGAGTTAGTGGACATCCAAATATAGTGATGATATTCTCATAGATAAACTTAGCAGTTGTCTCACTAGAACATGTGTTGACTGCTTCAGCCTCTGCCCATTTAGTTACATATTTGACTGTAGTTATGATGTACCTTACGCCTGTTCTTTTTATTGGTATAGGAAATTGTCCTATGAAGTCTATGGCACATATTTCAAATGTCAAACTTGGGTTCACTGATATCAAAGGAATTTATGTACTAGGAAGGGTTCGACCTAGTCGTTGACATCTGTCACATCGACTGACAAAATTTTTGCAATCTCGGTGGAGTGTTGGCCACCATAACCCTGACTGTTGGATTTTCTTTTCAGTTGTGTCTGCCTAGAAATGTCTTGCCGCAGGTCCATAGTGTGCTTCATGCATAATGTTGTCTTATTCGTGTTCTAGTACACACCTTCTGTCGATGTCAATTAATCCAATTTTGTATAAGAATTCATTTCTAAGACTGTATCGTGCAGCCTTCATAGCTAAGATCTACTTCCTCTTTGTACTCATTCCTTCTGGGGCATGTCCATCTTCCAAGAACAAGGCTATTTCTTCTAATTCTATTGGAACTGCTTCTATCTTAAATAAATGTGCATCAGGTAAGTCATCGTCGACTCCTATCGGTTCTTCTCCTGTGTCGATTCAAGATAAATGGATGGGACCGACATTTAACTTATCTGTTCGAAAAACAACTTTAAATTCGAATTATTGAAAGAGAAGTAGCCATCGACAGATCCTTCCATGATGTAGGGGTTTATTGACGAGATACTTAAGTGCCTGATGGTCTGTATAGAATATAAATGGGTTAGCTAAAAGATAATGTCGATATTTTTGTAGTGCAAAGACCATGCCTAGTGCTTCTCTTTCTGCTGTTGAATAGTTTCTCTTAGCCTTATTTAATTTTCTGCTACTTAAACTATAGGATAATCCATTCCATCATCTCCTGGTTGGGTTAAGATTTCTCCTATTGCTAGGCCTGATGCATCAATATGAACATTGAATTTGATCGACCATTTTGGAAACTTTAGGATTGGTGCTTTGACTAGTTTTCTTTTTAATTTTTCAAATGATATATGGCACTCCTCTATCCAGTTAAACTCTTGATCTTCCCTTAATAGCTCTTCAAGTGGATAGGTCCTATCAGAATAATATCTTATGAATTTTCTGTAATAGCCTGTGTGGCCAAGTAGCACCCTGACTTGTTTTGGGTTTACTGGTGGTTTTAGGTCAAGGATAATTTTGATCTTTGCAATTTCAACCTTAATACCTTCCTTATAGACAATGTGCCCTAATCATATCCCTATGGGGGTCACAAATATGCATTTCTTGATGTTTAGAGATAGTTGAATTTATCGACATCTCTCCAACATAAGTCTGAGCCATTTGCAATGATCCTTTAACATGGAGTATATTGTCCAATCATCAAAGTATACTGCCATGGTATTGTAAATATACTCCTAAAATGTTTAGACAACAATTCTAGAAAATACCGCAGGTGCATTTTTTAATCCAAAAGGCATAACCTTGTAAGCAAATGAACCAAATTCACACACAAAGGTTGTATTCTTCTGGTCTTCTTTAGCTATTGGCACTTGGTTATAACTTAAGAATTCATCTGTAAATGAGTAGCATTCATGTCCTACAACCTCATTTAAGATTTCATCTGCATAAGGAGTTGGAAATGGGTCTATCAGTGTCAATTTGTTTAGTTCTCTAAAGTTGACACAAATTCTTAGTTTGGTCAGATCATGTTTCTTAGGTTGTACAACCATTGGACTTGCCCATTCTGATTGGTCGATAGGATAGATGATGCCTGCTGCAAGCATGTTATCAATTTCCTTTTTGACTATCTGTTTGTATTTGTGAGCTACTTTATATGGCCTTTTCTTCACAACTCGAACATCATGTTTAGTGTCAATCTTCATTTGTCCCATTTCGTGGAATAAGCCTTTGAGGTATCTATAATCTCTAGAAAATACATCTTAGAACTCTTTTAATAAGTTCGCTATCTCTGTGGTCTGCTCTTCACTCCAGTTGTCACCAATCTTTGCCATTTTTGGTTGATCATCATTTGAGATGTCGAATTCCCTCATTTTTTACTTTAGCATCTAGCTATTCTAGTGCTTTGGTTTCATTGATTGGTTGAATTACTTCTTTAAACTATGAGAATGTGAGAGGGAAGTTGGCTACATTCATTCTGTCAATATCCTATTTGTCAGTTTTTTCCACTTTAAGGATTGTACAAATAGGTTTGGTCGTTTCGACATGGTTTGATTTCCATCTAAAGCTTTTCCCTTCTGTGTTTTCATTTTCTAACTGTAATCTTGTCGACTGTGGTTTTGTCCTTCTTTGTATATTGTTGCATTTCATTGTATGTCAGTTATCTTTTAAGGGTTTGTTTTCAGTCGGCTGTATAAATTCTTTAATCTATTTTGCTGTTTCAACGAAGTTTTCTTTTTGTGGTATAAAATTTGTTAGGATATTTAGACACTTAGGAGTTAGTTAAGATCAACTTCTGTAATACTTTCGTTAGGTAAAAGTGTGTTTTTTTAGTATGCATTAGTATGCATTTGTAAATATTCTAATCCGACGGTCACGATATGTTCTAGACATAGAGTGATCCAACGGTTCAACTTCTCTTAGATCATATCTACCATTGATCTATGGCTTAACACCCGATTGGTCTATGATATCTATTTAAAGAGCATAGAGGGTCCTTAGCTAGTTGATCAATTATGAGAAGCTCATGTAACTTTCTTTCTTTTGCATAATAAATTTCTCCAAATAGCTATTTGGCTGGGGCCGTGGACTGTTTCCCTGTCGAGGGTTTTAACGATGTGACAAACATTGGTGTATTGATCTGTGATCTGTTTCTATGAAGCAGTTTTTCTTGGTGTTCGGTCCTTTGGGAGTACCCTATGTACCCTAACATGGTATCAGAGCTTTTATGAAGAGTCGCTTTCGGTTTTGATCAAGATATGGAACCGGTGTTGCCGAAACTTTGAAAGGGTTTCTGGTTCTAGTTTTTCTATTCATTTGTGACCTATGGGAGCTATTCCATTGTGTTCGAAGCACCGTTTTCATTGGAAAATAGTTTTTGTTTCACCGAAAACCGTTTCCGTTTCACCGAAAATCGTTTCCGTTTACTCCAGAAACACTAATTTCGACAAATCTAAAGGTATAATGTTACAGTGACGGATTTGTTTTATTTTTTCTTTTTAAATCTCTCATATTTTATCAGTGTTATTATTAGATCTTTTTATTTTAGTCTCGAACTATTTCCTTCCTTGGCTACGTATGTTCTTTTCTGTACACCTTGTGCGATCGCGGCAAATCAGAAACAGCGAGGGAAATTTTTTTTCTTGTCTTCTCGGCTATGTATGCTCTTTTCCGTGCACCGTGAGTGATCACGGAAAATCAGAAACAGTGAGAAAACTTGAAAACGTATAATTTCTGGGTAAGCTAGCCAAGACCTAACTCCATTGTGTGGAAAAAGTTTTTTGTTGTTTTTGGTTTTGGTTTTTTTTTTTGTGATTTGCAGGAAAAGAAAGCAAGCACGGAAAACGAGAGAGAAGAGTGAAAAAAAAATCCCTTCCTCTTTCCATAGTTTTACATACCTTTTAAACTTAGCTCACTTGGTCCAAAGTTGCTTTACACCTTGATAAGTCTTGAGTTCAAGTCTTATCAAGCTACTTTTCAGTACATGCAATTTCTCTTTTTAAGTTACTTTATTGTAAAAGTGTATCTCACATAAATAAAATAAAATAAAAGTGAGTCACTTAAGTCTTTTAATTTATTGCCGCACTATTTAAAAGTCACATTATTGTAAAAGTGAACATCACTTATTCTACAAAGGTGATTCACTTCAAAGAAACTTTATTATAAAAGTGATTGTCAAAGGTTGATTTTGGGAAGAGGGAGCTTTTTTTTTTAGTTGGTCAAGTTAATATCTGCCACGTCACTATTGGGGACATCTTCAACATTTCCTTTGATCAATCATAACTTCATCATCTGGAATTAGTTTTAAGTGCCAGTTTTTTTAAAACCACATATTTTTTCGAGATCTTTGCATCCAGACAGTTAGTTTGTATTCTTTTAGCCATTATTTTATAGTATGTCCGCCCCCTTGTTATATTATACTTACAAGTTCTAATTATTTCTCTTGGAAATATCGTAAGGAGGATGTTCTGCGAAGTAGGGGACTTTTCAGGATAACCTCAGGGAAAGAAACAGTACCCACTGATGATAATAAGAAAATTAAATGGGAAAATAGATGTGATGAAGCTCGTGGATTGATTAGGATGTCAATCTATACTAATTAACAATTCCACATATTTGGAATTGATGAACCTGATAAAGCTTGGGAAAAGTTGGAATCTATGTTTGGTAAATAGAATGAAATTTGGGGTCATCAACTTGAGAATGAGTTGCTTTCCTTGAATCCAAATGATTTTGTATGCATTCAATACTATTTATCTAAGTATAAAACTCTTAAACTATTATGTGCAGAATGCAAGATTAAGAAAGAAGACAAACAATGTGTTTATCATATTCTTTCCAAACTTGGACCTGCATATTCTGTTTTTGTATCTACATTCTACTCCATGAAATAATCCTTGACTACAGCGAGCTATCAAGAGCCTAGTCTTGAATCCTTTTGTGATTCCTTAATTAGAGAGCAATATGAGCTCATTCATCTTGGAATAATTAACAATGCAGATACATCTGGGAAAGCCTTATTGTCCCAACAGAAAGAAAAGTCTAAGCCTCCCAAGAAACAGAATTTTCCCAATAATAAGCAAAACGACAAGGGTCCCAAACCCTCTCAGTCAACTCCTTCTTCAAAAAATGACAAAGGATCCAAGCAAAAAGGAAAGAAGACTGAGCGTCATTGCAATTTTTGTGGGAAAGATAATCATGATGAATCTAAATGTTTTAAGAAGATGGCATCCTTGGAAGCATCAATGAAGAAGCACCACATCAGCCTAGATTTGTCTTCTGAATCTAACTCTCATGGACATGCACTTTGTGCTTCTGGTTACTCTTATACTGCATCTTCTTCTTCTACTTCAAATGAATGGCTCATTGATTCTGGAGCATCTTATCATATGGCTAAGGATCAAGCCATCTTTTCTACTATGCATGAATGTAACACCAAACAAATATTTATTGGTGATGATAGATCTCTAAGTGTTGTAGGATCTGGAACAATTTCAGTAGAAAATGGTCATTTCAGTGATGTACTATGTGTTCCAAAAATTTCCTGTAATTTGTTATCAGTCTATCAAATTACTCATTCAGGTCAAGGTAAAACTGTGATGTTTACACCTCACCAAGTTGTAATCAAGGATTTTAAAAATCCTCAAAATGTCCTTGTTACTGGAACTGTTGATGATATTACCAGGTTGTACAAATTTAACAACTTTGGTTCATCACCTTTTCCTTCAGTTTTTGTTGCTCATAGTGATAACTTGAGCAAACTTTGGCATGAGCGATTTGGTCACTTAAATTATCGCTCATTGCAACAACTATGTAAAAACAATATGGTGACTGGTATTCCATTGGTATCTTGCAAGGATGGTGTTTGTTTTGGTTGTGTACTCGAAAAACATCATTGAGACAGTTTTGAGAAATGTGCCTCTTGGAACACCTCGGTTCCCTTGGAGCTTGTGCATAGTGACTTGTGTGGCCCTCTTCCATCTGCTTCCTTTTTTGGATTCAAATATTTCTTAACTTTCATTGATGACTACTCCAGACACACTTGGGTTTACTTCCTAAAACTTAAGAGTGAAGTATTTAACATGTTCTTGGCCTACAAGGCCCTTGTTGAAAAACAATCTGGTCATCAAATTATTAAGTTAAGATCTGACAATGGAGGAGAATATGTTAACAACAAGTTCACTACTTTTTGCACTAAACAAGGAATCCAACAACAACACATTGTTCCATATACACCACAACAAAATGGTGTAGCTGAAAGGAAGAACCGCACTTTAAAAGAAATGGATAATTGTATGATCCAATCTAAGGGACTAAGTCTTCAATATTGGGCTGAGGCCATAAATTGTGTAAATTACATAGTTAATCGCACACCCACTAAAGTTTTACAAGGTATAACACCGGAAGAAGCATGGAGTAAAATTAAACTAGATGTAAGCCACTTTCACGTGTTTGGTTGTGAAGCATGGGCTCACATTCTGGATGAAAAATGGAAAGCATTACAGCCTAAAAGTGAAAAGTGCATATTTGTTGGATATTTTGAAGATGTAAAAGGTTATAGAATTCTTCAGCCACATTCTCATGATATAATCATTAGAAGAGATGTTAAAATTGATGAAAATCTCTTGGCCTATGAGCCTAACTTAGCGGGTGTGCCATCTTTGGCCTGTGAGCCTAATTTAGCGAATGTGCCTTCTTCTTCTTGTTCTTCCAGCTTCCTTGACAGGTTTCCAACTTCAGTTTCTGATGATGACAGTGAGGATGAAAATCCACCTCTGCCTGCTCATGTTCCTCCAATTGCACCAGCACCAATACTTCCTCGATGGGTTTGTGAAACATGTGAAGCAACTGGTGATCTTGCTGGTGATCCTAGTGATCCACTTCGAACATGTTCTCAGTTTCAGGGAGCCTCTTCTCTTTTGGCTCAATTTTTCGAGAATCACGATCCAGAAACTTTTGTAGAAGCTTCAAGAAATCCAGATTGGGATGCAGCTATGGATGAAGAATATCGTTCCTTAATGGCTAACGATACTTGGGATCTTGTTCCTCTTCCAAAAGGAAGAAAACTTGTCAGATGCGAATGGGTCTACAAAACTAAGTATGCATCATATGGTAGTGTTGAAAGACTTAAGGCAAGGTTAGTTTCCAAAGGTTTTTCCCAAGTTGAAGCAACTGAATACAATGAAACCTTATCCCCTATAGCCAAAATGAACTCCATCCGCCTTATTCTTTCCTTTGCAGCCTTACATAACCGGGAAGTCCATCAAATGGATGTCAAGTCTACCTTCTTACATGGTGATTTACATGAGGAAATTTACATGGAAAAACCTCCTGGATATGTTCAGAATAACTC
>LPNX011130528.1:13495-33661 GCA_001517045.1 Pseudotsuga menziesii
CTTAAGAAAGCTCCTAGAGCTGGGTATGCCAAAATGGATAGCTTTCTCCTTGACACTGGTTTTTCTAGATTCCATTCTGACCCCAATGTCTATACCAAGAAATTACGAAACCATCTCATCATACTTGTTCTTTATGTTGATGATATTATCCTTATCGGTAGTGACCCTAAAATCATAACCCATGTGAAATCCAGTCTTAAGAAAAAATTTGAAATGTCAGACTTAGGACATTTGCATTATTTTCTTGGTCTCCAAGTCTTGCAAACCAAAGAAGGAATATTTCTTTCCCAGTCTAAGTTTGCTTGCGACCTTCTTCGTCACTTCCACATGGAAGATTGTAAACCAGCCCCTTCTCCCTTCCAGTCTAGAGTCAAACTTTCTGCCACTTGTACTTCCCCTGAAGTAGATGCCACCTTGTATCGTCAGCTTGTTGGTAGTCTTTTATACTTGATTCATTCATGTCCTGACCTTTCCTTTGTCATTGGTCGCGTTTCCTGTTATATGCAAACTCCTCATGAAAGTCATAGGAAAGAAGCAAAAAGAATACTTCGATATATTCAAGGTACAATTTAGTTTGGGATTCATTACAGTACAGGAGGAAACCTTTGTTGGTTGGTTTCACTGATTCAGATTGGGTCGATGATCCTGATGATCGAAAGTCTATTGGAGGTTATGTTTTCATTCTGGGATCTGGACCTGTCACTTGGGTAAGAAACAACAAGATCTTGCTCTTTCTTCATCAGAAGCAGAATATCGAGCCGCAGTTAGTGCCAGTCAGGAAGCTTTATGGCTTCGACAGATCCTTTCAGAGTTTGGATTCAAGCAGCAGTAACATACTCCACTTTGGTGCGACAATCAAAGTGCCATCAAGCTTGCCAAAGATCCAGTTCTACATTAGTGCAGCAAACACATTGAGTTACACACGCACGTCATCAAAAATCTTGTTCATGATAGTGTTATTGAAGTTCTCTATTTCCCTACAGATGATCAAGTTGCAGACATCTTCACCAAGTCTCTTACAGAACCGAAGTTTTCTAAACTTTGGTCTATGTTAGGAGTTCAGGAATGTGTCCTTAAGGGGTGATAGGCTCTAATGCCTCCTTCCTTCTCCTAATAGTGTCACTTTTGTAAATCCTTCAATCCTATCCCAATTTGTTCTTAAGGGGGGATGTTAGGATATTTAGGCACTTAGGAGTTAGTTAAAATCAACTTGTATAATATATTCGTTAGGTAAAAGTGTGTTTCTTTAGTATGCATTAGTATGCATTTGTAAATATTCTAATATGACAGTCACGATATGTTCTAGACATAGAGTGATTCGACGGTTCAACTTCTCTTAGATCATACCTACGATTGATCCATGGCTTAACACCTGATTGGTATATGATCTCTATTTAAAGAGCATAGAGGGTCCTTGGCTAGTTGATCGATTATGAGAAGCTCATGTAACTTTCTTTCTTTTGCATAATAAATTGCTCCAAGTATCTATTTGGCTGGGGCCGTGGACTATTTCTCTCTCAAGTGTTTTAACCACGTGACAAACATTGGTGTATTGATCTTGATCTATTTGTGTGAAGCAGTTGTTCTTGGTCCGTTCGGAGTACCCTATGTACCCTAACAAAATTGAAATATTTAATGAAATTTTCCCTAAGTTCATGCCATAATAATGTTTCACCTCTAGCTTCTTCCATTTTATACCATTTGTTTGGTAATTCGGTGAGGGCTGATGGGAATAGGTGTGGCCATGCTCATTCATCCTTGTATCCAAGTCTTCTCCACTCTTTTTCACATGTTTTAATATGATCTTCTAGGTTCTATATTTGAGTGAATATAGGTATCTGAGCCTGTTGGGTTAACTTATTTCCTCCAAGCCTTTCAACAAAGTAAGTCAAAGCTATTGTCTAGGTCTGCAGTCTTGCGTGATGGATATCCCACCATCTAGAAGCTTGTCCTGTAAAAGTTTCTACTAGGCTTTGAAGTAGGCCATGTTCACCAATATTTTTGGAAACTTTTTCTACATGCATGATTGGTGATTGTCTTTCCTTGTATCTTGGTATTTGTATAGTATTTACATTGGTAGGTTGTAAGGTAGGGTATTCCCTAATTTTCTTCTCAAATATTTTTGGGACAATGGACACTATGAAGAACTGTTGGGTGGGATTTTTCTATACTTTGTGAATAGTCCAAGACCCTCTTGCTTGCGTTTCATAGTTCTCGATCTCCCGATCATATAATTCTATGTCTGAATTATAACCAACTTAATGTTGGTTTCCTAAATGAAGTTCTCCATGGATATTCAGTTCTGTATAATCTGTATTGTTTTGAATCTGATAGAGTTGTTAGATGTCAACTTCGTCATCAATAGGTTGAGTCCAAGGTTCTCCTTGATATGGATGAATGGGTACAATGACCTTTTGTCCATTTCCTTTTAATTGGATTCTCTCCTTGTCCGGGGATATCGATGCTTTCATCTTTCTAACCCAAGGTCGACCTACTAATGCTGGGAAGGAACTGGATCCTTCCTTAGGGTCAATGATTTTGTTGCTGACCTTGGTTGAGATTCCTTTTATAGTTTTGTCAATGTTTTTCAGACTCCAATAGGTTCAATTAGGCCCTGGTCAACTAGTTTCAGGTAAATGATTGACTCATATAGTTGAGGTCTGCCCATTTGTTCCCAAGTTCCATGAGTCATGATGTTTACTTGTGATCCAAAGTTGAGCACTACTTATCAGACATGGTATCCTTCGATTTCTAGGTCAACAAGTGGGTCGACATCCCCTTTATCTTTTTTATTTAAGCTATAGATGTTCTTTGTTTATTTTTCAGAGTTGTTATGTTTTACTTCATATAGTAAGTCGATGAACTGAGATACTGAGTTGTATTTTTGTACGAGTTGTACTAATTCGTTTATTATGTTATGTCGACTGTCGTTATCTTGTTCTTGTTGTGCAAATTATTTAAATACATTGGTTGCTTCTTTGTATGTTTGTTTTTCTTTCAGTGGATCAGGGTAGACATTTTTCTCTTTTATTTTGTTGATTCTTCGGTTATCACTGCCTATTTTTGTTCCATGTCGAGTTACAATATGTAATTTTTTGTTTGTTTATTACATCATTTTTTTGGACACACGACAAGACATTAACATTTTTCTTTGCATTTATTTTTTCCAACATGGTAGGGAAATCCTCTAGTGAGTGATCCCCTACTCCACAATGAGTACAAAATTTGAGGTCATTTTTCTCTTTATATGGACAGTATGCATACTGATGTCCCTCCTTATAACATGTAAATCATTGGATGGGTCGATGTGGTTGGTTTTCACAATTCCTAGGGAATCAACTTCTTCCTCCGTAGCCTCCCCGTCGATTGTCATACTAGCGCTCGTATCGTCGACTGTCATATCTCTGACCATTTTGATCATTTGGTAAGTTTTTTTGCTCATTATGTTGTGCAACTACATTGGTTTGGTAGACTGCTTGATAATTCTATCAGTTCTCTAGGTTCAAATAGCAGTCAGCCATGTTATGATTTTTGGTTTCACAGATTGCACACCAGGATGCCTTGCCATTCTTCATGTTGAACGGGTAGTCTTTTGTCAAGTTGTCCCCATTCTCGTGGAAAATGTCACAAAAATATTTCATCTACATAAATTGAACGTCCTATCAGCTGTATTCCTGTCGACAATTATCTTTGGAGTGTTCGGCCGTCAAGCACTTTGTGCACCAGATCTCTTGATTTTTGAGGTTTAAATCATTTAAAGACTTCTATACACTCTCCAACTGTTCTTCCAATCTATGGTCAGTGGAGTAAGTGGGTATGTCCTCATCCATCTCCACTTGGAGAGCTTTTGTGAGTGCATCTTTGTAAGATTTGAATGTTTCCAGACTGATGTGTCGGTGGACTTTCTGAGATAACCTTGCAAGAAACCACTGGATTAGTAATTGTTCATCTATAACATAGTCCAGCTGGATCAGAAGGTCTTTCCAACACTTATCATAGTCATGGACAATTTCCCCTGGCTTCTGTGATGTTGTTTTTAGTTTTTTCGATGCCAGGTGTTTGGCATCTGGAGTTTTTAAAAATGATAGAAATTGTCCCTCGATCTTGAATTTGGTTTCTATGGGTTGTCTTTCCAAAAAGGTCATATACCAAGTCAATGCCCTTTTCCTCAAGGCACCGATGAATTGTGCCATTTGTCTATCTTCATCTGTAACTTGGTTGTCCTCCCAAGTCGACTCGCAGATGAACCGGTGTCATCTGGGGTCCTCATCCCCCTCATATAGAGGAATGTGAGCTAATCCATGACCCATGTCAGAATCACTGTCACTGCTCTCAGGAGGTGGCGGTGGTGGAGATGGGGGAAAGGGTGGTGGAGTTATTGGTTTATTCATCTCTGTAGAACTATGGTCGATGAAACTTTCATTCCCGTTGGTTGTTGATTCTTCTTTGATTGGCAGTCGGTTGATGTCAACTTCATCTGTCGATGGCCCACTGCAACTATTTGTCTATATTTCTAAATGTTCTATGTCTTCCAAAGTTGTATTTGGTAGGGGGGGTGCTCCTTCATGCGTTGGTAAGAGTAAGTGGATACTTCAGTGGGAGGGTACCACTCGAAAGGTAACCCAATTCCCTTCCTCTGGTTGACGGATAATGAGGTGTCGTCTAGTGTATGTCTCGTCGTCTAGTCAACTCCATATACCAAAGTCATTGGCTCGTAGTCAGAGGTCCTCTTCAACAATAGTTTGTATCTAGGTACGCGGATTCAACAGAGAGAGGGTTGTTCCTTCATGGGGAGCTCTTAATTGGAGAGATTCTGGTTGCTCTATCCACAATTCTTCCTCCATAGGGGATGCCTCTTATTCCATGCCTTCTTCATGTCAGTCATGATCTAACTCTGGAGGATTCTCTTCCTGGTTGGTCTCCCTAGGACTCCTTCTTCTATGCAGCGCTAAGGCTCTTTATTTTATTGCTTCCCTTCTCTATTATCTCTCTTCCCTCTCTATTTTCTGAATGTCCGACATACCATTGTGTGATACTATTCTCTTGATTTCCCTTTTGGTCGACTTCTCATTACTAGTGAATGGTATTTGTTTATAGTTGACTAGAATCCACTCTACCTTATCTTGAAATATGACCAACTACCCCCCCATAGCCTACCCAATTCTTTTAGAAATCCCATATAGTTCAGTTTATTTGCTTAAGAAGTATTCCCCCTCCCTTTCTGCAATGAATTTTTCCCACTTTTTGCTTCTCTACCTAGTTAGAGTTTGATGGTAGTTCATGAAGTGATGGACGAGGTTCGACAATATGTCCTACTCCATTCTCAATTAGGAATTTGAATAGCAAGGTCGGTAAGGAGCACATAAATTGTTCAATGAGGTCTCTGTAAAATTTCTCCTTGACAGTTTCCACCAAAGTTCTTTCTTCTACTACTTGCTCCTCATAGAAGTCGTCGATGACTTTCTCAAACCACTCCAACAAGTTTGTTCTACCTCCTCAGATCAGTTTTTCCAGCAATTGTTGTTCGTTAGTCCCTTCCGGATTTCTCATCCAGGATTTTCTTCAGAAGTTGGGGCACTGGTTCTACAAACTTTTCATGTGTTTCTGTGAAGAATATTTCTTTTGCCTATGCGATTGTTAATCTATTCCTCCGTGCGTAATTCTGGAAATAATTTGCAACTTTACGTTCCCACCAGTCCTTAATCTCTTGCTCTGATATCATTTGTTTGCATACATTTCAGACATGTACTACTGGCAACGGAACCAATGTTGTAATCTCACAGATCACATAAGGTTATCAATAATACATACTAAAACATACATATAAAAAAGAGACAAGAGATAAGAACAAGTAGGTGAATTAATAGATTATATTACATGAATGAGTCCATACAACACAGAGAACTAAATTGAGTTCTCATCTAGCTCAACAGACTAATATATATGATTACAAAATAGTTACAAAATAACTACCTATCGGTTCAGTGAACCGACATGAACTTAGGTGGACGACCTAATCTCTAGTTTAGTCGGTTGACCGACGTAGTCGACTGATCGACTAAGTCGGCTCTCGTTCAAGTTTACTTATCGACTTTCTCCTCCTACAGAAAACCATTCATATTTACCTTACATTCTTTAACTAATTCTAAAAATTTTCATTTTTTACCTATGGTCAACTGAACCAGCTAAGGTTTATCAGGCTTTACTTTTCCTAGTTTGCATACATCAACAATTTTAGGTGAAACATAGCTCTGACAAGCACCGAGATCAATAAGTATTGAAATAGAAGTGTTCAAGATCTTTTCTTCTATCTCAACCATAGTAGCTTGATGGTCTTCCTGTTGGCCATCCAATTCTGCATACATCTACGGTTTTCCCTCTATGTCCTCAATGGTTGGTTATTCTTGTAACTTATGCAAGAGCCCATTGGTCTTGTTCTTAAAATCTTGGGAATAACTAGGCCTGCTGCATTTCTAGCACTTGATTGGTAATAGAGTAGCATTGGCCCCACTTTCTACTTTCTTGTTAACATTGGAAGCTGGTACATAAGGTTTCGTACTAGATTTATTGAAGTTCTTGTTGGCTGGAAAGCTACTATTCTATTTTCTATATTGCTATGGGTTAAAATGAGGCATGTAGTTATCAGAAAAATTCTTAGACTTGTCTCTGTTTTGGTTCATATTCTCTTTTCGTAGCTTCCAATGCACATAGCAGAGCCTTGCCTTGTGTAGCGTGGTACCCAAATTCTTTGGCATGTCGAACTCAATCCTTTCCTGAAAGTTGGGAGGAAGACATTCTAAAAATTGCTGGATCTTTAACTTTTTATCCTTAATATATGGTACTTAATGTAACAAATCTAGAAATATGGTAATAAAAGCACCGATAGTCAGGGACCCCATATGTAGCTCATGGAACTCTTTCACCTTTCAGTCAAAGAACATTTCCAACATATACTTTTCTTGTAAAATTTGTCAGAATTTATCTTAGCGTATTTCTCTTAGCTCATCTTTCTTGGTGTGTTTCAAATCCCTCCACCATCTGGATGCCTTACCATTTAAATTATAGATGGAAAGCTGAGCCTTCATCTCACTTGAGTAGTTATGAACATGGAAATATTTTCTCATTCCCAGCAGCCACTCTTTAGCTTTCTTCACAGTGTTTACTTCACCTTTAGAGGTCGAGGCTCTTATTTTTTTTTAATTTCCTCTAAAGACTATCATCACTTCTTTGTTTTTTTCTGTGAGGAGAAAGAGAGCCATCACTGGAAGGACTATGATGATCTCCTTTCGGTGCTTCTGGGGTACATTCCTCTTTTTCTTCTTATCTTGGGCTGCTGGCCTATTTATGGTAAGATTCTCTTTTGAACCTATTTGTGGGATGATTAGGATTTCCCTGGGGCTTCCTCCTGTCATATTTCTCAGTAATGCTTCATTAATAGCTTGTTGTTCCTGTCTTTCATTCATACTATATTCTCTGAAACTTTGCAATTATGCTTGAAGACTGTGTATAGTATTCAAAATATCAAAATTTAATTCCTCCACCAGATCTTCTCCCGGGGTGGGGGTGTTCGTCTTTCCTAATGGGCTGTTATCTTCTTCAGTATTCATAATCTGAACTATTCTGCAAAAATTCCTATAACTTGCAAAAAATTTAAATGATAGAAAATTTTCTGTTAGTAATACAATTTAATAACATACATTATTTTCATGTAGTTAATGCTTGGTGGACCCATCGATCTCTTAGTACAAAAACTGGGATTTGATACTAGCTGTAATGTCCCCAAAAATCGAAAAAATAAATAAATTATTAGGCTAGTAAAAACTGCCTAGGCTGAACATTATTGAATCTTGCGGAATATAACGTACATTGAATGTAGCACTATTTATTCGTAAGTTGTTCTTACATTCTATCATCTTACTTTTAGTTGTGAATATTAATGTATTTTACTTACGATGTCATCATGCTTGTTTGCTACATTATTCTTATGGTTATACATTATGGTGTATGTGTCGTTACTCGATTATCTTCTTCGTTCATTTTGACATAGTCTTACTTGTTATTTATATGCTTCTAACTTAACTTTGTTTCTAGAATTAAAGTGGGTGGAGTAGTGGGACTAGTTCTCCTATGACTGTCTCAGAGTTAAAATGTTTACTTGTCCAGGAGGCTTACATAGTTCGATTTGAATTAAGGAACCTCTTTCACTTTATGTAGATTATACTTAGTGAAGGGACTTGTTTCTAAGGAGTGCTAAACTTGTTGACCATTAATGCACCCATTAGTTTCTCTTACGGTTTCTTACAGACTCAGCTTAATAATGAGGTAATTACTATGTTTATTCATTTATATTCCTAGATAGATTATTTGTATGATGCCTACTATTCATTATGAATTGACGGATTCATCATTTATTTATGTTTCATGTTTAATACATTTAAGAGTATTAACATGTATTTGTAATTCATAATTATTGCTTTAAAATTATTAATATGTCTTTTATTTATTCTTTGCGGGTTATAAACTTTGGCTTTAAGTACCAACTCTTGATTTTATACATAGCAATGATACCATGGCATATTCCATATGCCATGGTTTCTAAGCTTAATTATTAGGGAAAATAGATATTCTATGGTTTAAGTCTTAAGCCTATTGTTATACGTTATACACCAATAATATCCATGATGTTTGGACTTAGGGTTGGTGCATATATTGCAGGGTTCAAACATTAAATGTTGGGGTTTAACACTATGCAATGATAAAAGGTGGAAAACGATATTGATCATTTACACACTATGGAAATGTGGTTATTTGGCATTTGATAATGGAAATTGGGCTGGTGCCATTAATGCGCCTTGATTTTTGTGGAATCCCAAGCTTAGGGCTTGGCTCATGATGGACATTGGCCATTTCCCTTGGTCTTTGGATGGTTGGGTCTTAGCTCTACATTGTGACTGGAGGAGATTCCCTAGTTAACGAAGGTAGGATTCATTAGTTTCATGATTACATTTAATGTTTGTTTTGTGGCTCCTTCTATTTAATACTTCTCATCCTCATCGTTTTGTCAGTGGTTGCAGCTGATAGGGGTTGTGTGGAGCTTCATGGCTCAGTGCTTTACAACTGGTTCGTGGGTGATGCCATATGTGCACGGTAAGCCTATTAAACAACCTACACTCATCACCTCTGGGCCTTATGTGTAGGAATGGGTTATATCACGTTGTTGGTTGGGGTTTTACTATGCGATTTTAATTCTCCTTTAGGCCTGTGTAAACAAGGATTGGGTTTGTAAAATGATGGTGTTGTTAGCAGTGAATGGGAACTTTGGGACTTTTATAGAATATGCATTTTGTTTATGTGAATTGTGTTTTGTTTGGGGGATTTAATCTTGGGAAGCACCATTTCATGCTATGGTTCCCTACCCCTTGGCACGACTGTGTAAAATTTGATTGAAGGATTTAATGGTTACTATGTAAATGAATTTATACTGTGTTTGCATTTTTGGAAATCGTTAATAGATGGGACTATGTGTAAAATATTATAATGCGATAGGTGTTTGTTAATCTTTTTTTGGATAGGGAATTCTCCTGCATGAATGAACTGTGTATAAGTATTTACATTTATAACTTAGCTATAATACTTGACAGTGTATGGGTTGAGGCCATGTCGTGTATGGCATGAGCACTCCCCATGGATGCTGCGATAGTTTGTATGGTTGCAATTCTTTACTATTTTGTTTATTGATATGAAATGTGGAATGTGGGAAAAGCCATGGGCGATGGATATTGTTTCCATAGTTTTACTTTTAATGGACCATGTATTTAGTTAATGTGGCCGATGTCGCTCTTATAGCATGAGTGCAGACACAAGGGTCTCACGACCTTGCTGTAGAGAATGTATTTGATTATTGTTGCCTGCATATACTTTGTGTTTAGCATGGCCTTGATAATTGTAAAACAACTCCATGGGATTCAAATCCTGGTCATCTTTGATGCAAGGAGTTGTAAATAAAAATGGATGGTTTGCGAATTGGGGCTTAGGTTCCAACAAGATTCGATTTCTACCCTCTTGTATATTTACTTGGACCGTGTAAAATTAGGATGAGGTTTAAATACAAGAAATGATTCCTGTATATAAATGTAATTACAAGGTTTTAGTTCTTATATGGAAAGAATGCATGGTTAATTAAATGATTACTGTGTATGAATTTATAATGTGTTTTTTATTATAGCCTACGACTTGGACTTGGATACCCATAGGGGTCGATACCGCGACCTCTGATAGCTTAAGAGTTTTAGTTTTAATTAATGAAAAGTTACTTGGTTACTTGTTATGTGATGGTTGTGAGTAATATAATATTGGAATTTAAATGATTTATGCATACAATTTCTTATTATGTAGATTTATATATTAGGACTATGGATTTTAATTAGGAAATGGAACTTGATTTTAGACCAATGAATGGTCACAATGCTTACTCTGTTTATTTTCTTATGAGGAGGTTATTTTTAATGGAAATGATTTCATAGTTAGCATTTATTTAATTATGCATACCTTGAAAGGTCTTTGCAGGTTTTTATCTTGGATTTAATATTACATGTTTATAAATTGTGCATTACATATAATTATTGTATTGGTAGTTTATATTTGTGCTTCTATTTTATATATGTTAATATATTTATTTATTTATATATATTAGTTTAACTGTAGATAGTAGATTAGGTTAACTAGGTTGTAATCTTATACTTATACATATAACATATTACTTCTGCACTAGTCTATTTAAATCTAAGACATGCCTCTGCTAACAAATCAAATATGTCAGTTGAGTATAAAGGCCAAAAGAGAAGATAGGTAATAGATATGAAATAAAACCCAGTTTGTACTTAACCTAGTTTCAACAATAAAAATAATGCATGAATTAAAACTAGGGTGCAAAACTGTTGATAAACATTTATCAATGAATTAAAATTGTAGAAGTAAACTCATGAATAAACCCAGGATAAATCTGGTATAGAAAATAACTTACAATCTAGGATTATAATTTAAAAATGCAAACCCTAGCAGAGTTTAAACAGAGAAAACAAATACATAGTGTTAGGAAATGCAATGAAATCATTTTCCTAACATAGAAAGCATTTATTCTAGAAAAATGGAATAGGAAGTCTAGGTCCACATACCTATAACTTGAAGCTCTTTTTAATGGCTTAACTTGCACACTCAAATAACCACCATTATCAATTCAAAGGCAGATCTGACCTCTATATTAGATGACTGAATCACTTGGAAACTACCATGTTCCACCCAACCATGACCGAGACCCATTCCTGGTTAACTCTAGATCCCCTCGAGATAGAATCCAACATGGATGTAGCTTAGAGCTCCTAAGGTAGGGTTTCCTATGGTCTCGATCAGTTCTCCTTTTTCCTTCCAAGAAAATTTTCTTCAAGAATTTACTTGAGAGAAAAACAATAAAAAAATGAATCCTCCTCATGATAGTTCAGAACCCCAAGCCTTTCCTTAGCTTGAGCCTTTATAGACACACTTTTCATTCAAAGGGATAGTTAAATCAAGAAACCTTGGTTTCTTGATTTAACCCTTTTTAATTAATTTTGGTAGTTTTTAATACTTTAACTTAGGAACCTTCCACTAGTTCCTAATTAGACTTATGTAGGTATTAGACTATTTATTATTTTAAAATAATAAATAATAATGGATGGAGATTTTCTTTCTTTCTTTCATCATTAATATTATTACTATATTTATTGTTTATGCATCCCATGTATAAAATAGATAATAATATAACACTTGTTAAAATTTGTCTTTGGGCATCATGTATCATGATCCCTGGGCTTAATGACACTTCTTATTAAGGTCAAAATAGGTAGATGGTTAGGTCTACTAGGCTACGAAACTCTAAACATCCTTGCATGTTGGATTCCCTCATATAATATTGTAGTTCTTCAGTACTTTATGAGAATACATAAATTCAAATTTTCATTTAATCACTTATAAATAAGTCTGATGAGATCAATAATTTTCTCAAGTTGTTTTCACTCGAAATTTTATTAAATTATTTTTAGTAATCCCTACTGCTCACCAGAGCCCATACTCAATGCTAAAACAAGGAGTTACAAACTTAGTGCAATTCCAGAGCTCTTCTCTCAACACTAATGCTATGATGTACTTGTACATACACCTAGGGATACAATTTCCACGGATCCAATGCTGCAGAGATTTTGCTCAAAATCAACATGGAAGCATCCAGGGCTTAATCCCAACACTTCCAATTATCATTTCATGTGTTCCAAATCTTCTCGCTCAACACAACATTAATTACTCATGTGCTTCAGATCTCCTCGCTCAACACAAAACATATGATCAATCATGTGCTTCAAGGTCCATGCCCAACAGAAGCAAGCATATATATATATATATATATATCATCAATAATTGGCTTAATCCCAATATATAAAAAAATCATCATGTTCATATGCAGTGGGGTCTTTGACCCAATATATCAAAATAAACAATCAAGATATCATCATAATCAATAGGCTCATGCCTATAAGTGTTAAGTTGAAAATTTTGGATATTACATAGATCATTAGGTTTACTAGGCTGGGAAAATCTAAACATCCTTTCATGTTGGATTCCCTCGTATAACATGGAAGTTCTTCAGTACTTGATGAGAATACGAAAATTCAAAATTTCATTTAATCACTTATAAATAAGTCAGATGAGATAAATATTTTTCTCAAGTCATTTTTGTTGGGCTCCAATCCACTAGTGTATATTATACCTTGAGTTTATGTCAATCCAGAGTTTCTAGACTTAGAGGCATATCCCGAATATAGAGACTCAAAGCTATACCTAACTAGAAATCTAGTTTACCTATGAAACAAACCTATTGAAAGCTAGAATGCTGTGACTTGAAATAGAAAAAATTCCTTACAAAAGCAACTTCATTTGATCTCTAAGTTAAACAACAATTCATATGTGAAATGTTCTAAGATAATAAAAAAAAACAAATTAAACCTAACCCTAAAATATAGATCACAATACTCTGCCTATTATCTCAATATTGAAAGCAGCCAAACATTAATTTCCCTTACAAGAAGACATTCACAATGTATAACTGTTCTCAATACTTCATCATTGAATAATCAATGTACAACGATTTGATATTGAATAAGCAGTCTAAACCATTCCTACAGCATTTGAATGATTAAATAACAGAGTTTATAACCTTGTTCAAACAATCCAACTCATTCTGCAATGTATAAGTAGTTAAAGTGAAGAAATCGAATTCTACAGGAAATAAAACATATCACTGGAAACGGTATGAAAAAGGTATGCAGACTTGGAAAAGGGGGCCCTCCAATGCCTCATTTACACACGCAAAGATAAAATCACAGAGATTTAAACTTCAATTACATTCACCATATCGAATTGGGCATACACAGTAATCAAATCCATAGTCTTGACTCCATGCTATACGTTTGTGATCCAGCAGGTTCTTTTACATATGTAAGATCAAATACTTATACAATATTTAAAAAAAACTAGAAATGCTACAAATCTAGAATACTAACAATGACATGCAACCCTCGATATCCTCCATCAGATCCATCAAAATAGACTAAATCGGAACTGTCCTACTTTTATGCTAAGTGGTAGCACAGGTGGTCATCTTTGGCCGGCATTAACTGGACACCTGTGAGAACCATATCATCTGTTCGTTGAAAGTTTAACCATCCATAGACATCGAGATCTTTCTCCCATCTCTCAGTTTACGCCTAGCTAGCCTGCAAGTATCCAACCTCGGAGAAATTATGGGAAGTTAGCACATCCTGTAATTTTGAATAAAACCTTAATTTAAATGCCTTAAAAATATCATAATTCAATTTGTCAAAAAGCAACAACATTTATACCTTTGACCAAAGTTTTGTGAATGAAATTAAGGTTTTATGAATCAGTATGAAGGTTTATGGAGGAAACTGGAAGGTTTTTAGATGACAAAAATATGTCAAAATGTTGCCCAACATCTCCCCCAAGAGGAAGTTGTTGCATGTCCTCATGCACAAAAAGTATCCCAAAAAATTTGACCCTGCTTCTATCATGACCAAAATTTTGTTGTTGACCGTCTGCTTTTAATCCCCTATCTAAGATGATGCATTTGTAGAAGCTCGAGATGCATAAAGGTATTTCAGTTTCTCATACTTTGTTTTCTAAATCTTCTTTTGTTTATACCATCTATATGCATGCTTGGAGATTCGTGTCCTTTGAACTTTAAGCTTCCAGTTCCTTTGTTTTAACTTTTCATTCCTCAGTTATAATTCGTTTACTTCCAGTTTCAATATCCTAATATTTTTACTTTTTTTGGAAGTTTTCTTCTTTTCCATCTTCATTGGAGGCTGAACAGAATTGGTGTCCATCCCCAATTCTTCATCCTCCTATACTGAATCTCCTTTAAGTTTATTCTTCCATAGTTTGTCCCTCTAAGAAAGGAGAAGCTGGATCATTTAATATTTCCTGTCTTGGATGCTTTTTCTTTTCTTATACTTCCTGATCCAAGAAGATATTGATTTTTTTTATATGCTTTATCAATTCATCTGAAATCTTTTCAGTTTCTTGGATATCTTTTTTTTCATGGACCTACCCTATCTCACCTGTTAGATTTTCTTCTTGATTTCCCAAGGTTTGTATGTATTCATACTGTCTCCGCTGGCTTTCATCATCCTCTTCTAGTGCTGACTTATTTCGAGCTTCCTGATACTTCCTTGGCTTTCTCTTATAAGTGGTGAAAATTTTATATTTCTTTTGAAACTGCCTTTCTTCTTTCATCACACTCCTGGTTCATATCCTTCTCTGAGGCTGTTTTGAGCTGGTTGCCTCAGAGTTGTGTTCATCATCTGTGATCATCAACGCCTCTCTTTCTTTCTTTTTCCCCTTTGGTAGTTTTGAGCTTGTTGCTTCAGGGTTCTGTTCTCCATCCTTGGGGTATGTTATCATCAATAATTTGTCTTCTTTTAAACCCTCTCCAGGAATCTCTTCTTGTTCTTCAAACTGATTATGAATTAAAAATTCTTGCCATGTCAGATTTTGCTTCTGTAACTCATGTGTGATGATTATTTTGATGAGTCCACAGTGGTAAAGGCTTTCCATTTTATCTTTTGCACGCTTTTGAATAGCCTTATCCATCTTGGAAAGACTCTGTAATAAGAAATGGGGCATATTAATCTCACAATCACCTCTAAAATTCTGCAATAGCTTGATATGGTAAAGATATACAATACTAAATTGGCCTTCACAGGTGATGAATTTTTGGATGATATAGACTATTTCATCCAAGGGATGAACCAAACAGCTCCTTGGTATTCCCTTCTTCTAGTTCACTGCTCCTTCGCTTGACCTGCACAGAAAGGGTATCCATGCCTTCTCCTTGAATTGTTTGGTTTTGAAGAATCTCTCTCCTTGATGTGGTGTTGAGGCCTGGAAATTCGTTGGCAGCAACAGAAAGGGATTCTCCCCAATCAACGTTCCCAACTAGCCCGTTGACTATTTGGTATAGGGAATCCATTCAGTTTCACGGTCCAGCTACCGTAGGTCAAGTAACAAAACAAATGTTTCACCGGTTGTGGCCCGGTCCACCGAGTTTTTGTATTTTTTGACTTAATGTATGATGTGCAAACGCCTAATTAACAATGCAGGATGATTTGGATGCCGGGATTAGTCACAACGTGATGCGCAGGTTCTTACCTCTCGTCTTAGACTCACCTGCATCTAAATCACATATGCAGCGATGAAATGAAACTAACTACCTATCTATCTATCCCCGGGGAGCAAACTGAATTTAATTATGAGTAATGTAAAGTGTGCATGCAACATAAAGAGAAACTATAGTTAGCTGATTATTTCTTCCCATATTGCATGAACAATTAAGGATATTTCACAACCAGATAGCCAATTGTTTATGAACAACATCCATTACTCATAGTGGAAACCTTCATAAAATAAATCGAAAAAACATTCATGCAAGAACATAGGTTCAAAGAGTTAGAACGGTCTCACAGTTAATGGAGACAAAGCTGAAAATGAAATAGTTCCTCTTCAACCAATCCATTAGAACAACATTAGAATATTCCACCAAGATTTCTCCAACAGGCCAACTATAATTTTCTATTGCAAAAGGAAATAGTTCTTCTTACAATATATCTTCACCAGTCTCGCTGGGAAAAAGTTCCTCCTCCTTTTCTTCTAAGCTTTCTATCTTTATACAAAAAAGGGTGAGACTGTTGGGCTGGCCAAAGTGACCTTTGGGCTTCCCAACCCCTCGTTTCCCAACATTCTGCTTTTCTTAAATGTTTTACAAAAAAATAGTTACAAATTACAATAATGACAGCTCCTTCATGAGGAGGGTCCCACTTGAGCCTCTAGACACTTCTTCCATGATGCAGCATCAGAGGCAATGCCCTCAAATGCGCAGGGCTCCAAAAATTGAATGTTGATCTCAAATTTTTCTGCTTGGTTCTTTATGGCTTCCACTCTGGCTACGATTAATCGAAGCTGGTCTTCCAGGATCTGCACACTAACTGCTGAATGGCCTACTTCGCTCCTCAGAATCTGGTCATCAATGTTCTTAATGAGTTGCATTCTTGCTTCTTCATCTTGATGTCTTTTCTACAACATCTCCATGAATGAATCGTGGTCTAGGAAAGCCTCGAGCCTCTGCTCAGCCTCTTTCTGGCACCAGTTGTAAGTAATGAGAAGTCTTCTAAAAAACTCGGTGCATAATCCATTTGTCTTTTTAACTGCCTTCTTGAAATCTTCAATGGTGTTGATGATGAACTGTACCAGGTCATAATCCCATTTAGGGGCCCATTTATATTTTGATGGCAGCTATACTGGCGCTTCTTCATTGCTTTCCAACCTCGCCATCCTTGCAGTCAGGACCTCGAGGACGTCCTGAGATCTGTCGACAAAGTAAGATGTTGTTTCCAAGATCTCTTCCAATCGTCCATCGAGCTGCAACACTCTACATCTTTCTTCTCCAACAACAGTCTGTAACTGCAGCATCTTAGCCTTTTGGGCCAAGACATGCTCTTTGAATGGCTGGAGGTTAACCTGTTGTTCTCTTGCTTTCTCAAGAGCAGTTGTTAGCGAGGAAATCTGTTCCTGGTGCTCCTTCTTTAGTTCTTGGGTGTGCAAATCATTTGCCTGCAAGAGGATCTTTTGCTTCTCTTCTAGTTCCTCCACCTTTGCCAGCAGCCGTTCCTTTTCAGTTTTTAACCCTTCGTATTATTTCTGTGCTCTCTCCAGAGATTCCTGTGTCATTTCCAGCACTTGTATTTCTCCTTTGAGGGCTTGTACTTCAGCTCTTGAGGACTTCATTTCCCTTTGCATATTTTCGTATTTCCTCTTGAGCCTGTTTCTTTCTTCCCTCTCTTTCCTCAATGTGTCTTTTAACTGGGCAGAGGATTTCTTGGACTGCTCCAAGTCAGTTATTACCTTGTCCATGTTATCTTCTGAGGTGTGGAGAAGTCTAGTCCCAGCTCTCAGGGTGAGCCTTGGAACTGGGTCTGTTCCTAACATAACAACCGTATCCGTTATCATTTTGTGAGGCATATTTCCTGCTTCTACTTTCCTCTCTGTCCTCTTCATTATTTTCTTCATTTCCCTATCATAATATACAGTGTTGAAATCGGGAATTTCTTCCCCTTTCTTCTGGACAAAAGGAACCAGCTTGAGAGTGGGGATCACGGGAGTACTGGCAGCAGGTACTTGTAAGTCCTGAACCTCGGGGTTCTCAACATCCTGGGTCTGCCCCCCAGCTATGTCAGAAGCCGACTGTTCTGTCTCATTCTGTGTCAGCTTCACCCTCTCTGCCTCCTGCCTTTGTAGCTCCTCATTGAGCTTTCTTTTTGCTTCTTCAGCTGCTTTTCTAGCTGCTTCTTCTACCTTTTCCTGTTCATCCCCCTTTCCACCCTTGGTGGTGATTTTCTTCATGAATCTTCTTCTCAGTGCTGTCATGTTTGGGGCATTTCAGAAGACAGATTCTTCCCTATCAAAATGATGGGTATATTCGAAATGCGCCTTATTTTCTTTACAATGGTCAGCCACTTTACCGTGGGAGTCATTTCTGTGATAGGAAATCTCACCAAAATGGAACCTCTCCAACTCCTCTACGAATTCACTAGCTTGTTTCACCTTAGTGAACCTGTAGCTTCCAAGTCTGAAGGGCAAGGGAGGATAAGCAGTCTTCTTGTGTTCGAATAGGAAGCTTCCTATTCCATCCAGGAACACTTGTCTGACTGCCTCCTTATGGACAATGTAATCAGTTGCATATTTTGGCAGTAGGGAAGGTGCTCTTGAGCCTCCAAACATTCTGAAGTACATGCCATGTTTGGTCAAATAGTAGTCTGCGTAATCTTGTATCACTTGCATGGCCTCCTCCGACATATAATCACACTCTTTCCGGAAAATGAGTGTGTATAGTGGCATAATGAAGTGCTCACAGAATTATCTGTAATGGCTATGGTACTGGTGTGCCCACAATGGTCTATAAGCAGCATAGACATGCATTCTTTCCCTATCCCAGATGCACCTGAGACCAGGGAAAGGCTGGTTGCATAGTATACAGTCTATGAGTATTGAGCTCATATAAAATTCAGACCTTTTTCGAGACTCTCCTTCCAAGGCTGAGGCCAAGCAAGAAGAAAGACTGCTTGATACGAGGCTGGCCCAATTGAAGACTGTTCCTTGTGTTGCCACATAAAAAATGATGGGTATCCATTCTAGCTTGAAGAATCTGCCATGGGATCTCCTAAAGATCCTATTAAGCATCAGAGCTATAAATCTGTAGGGAGCCCTCAAACTCGCTATATCATACTCACCCGTGGGTCTGTGTTGGTAATGTTTTCCCTGCAATAGCATTCGTTTTAGGGTCTCTACCAGGTCCATTCTAATGCTACTCAGCCAGTCATCAGATAGGAATACTTGGGCTTCTAGCAGGTGATAATCCAACGCCACATATCCAGGGCTAAATGCAGCATAGCCCTGTCTCTCAACATTTTCCAGAATCATTGTGGTTACATCTGCCCGGGGTAGAATCCAGCCAATTACCTCTGAGCATGGGAACAGTTCCGGCCTGGTGGCGACCTTCATAAGGGAATATCTTTCAATTTTTGCATATATGGACTCTTCTTCTAAGCCCATGTCGAGAACTTCTCTTCGGGTAATCAGTCTATAGATTTCCCCCCACTGGTATTCAGGTTCCAAGCCATAAATGCATTTAGTGTCTTCATATACGTATTCTGTCTTGGTGACCACTTCTACCTCTGGCTCTTCTTCGACCACAAGGGCCTTCTTCTTTTGTCTTTTTGACATTGTGAGCTCGAATTCTTCCTGCCATATATAACATTGTAACATTAAGCAATTCCAGTTGCAGACACTTATATGACAATGTGTTGCGTTTTACTTCTTTTATGTGTATCATGACAACAATTAATTAACGAAGCTAAAAAATGTGTATGATCTTACTAACAGAGCTATTGAAACATGATGTGCATTGTTCAGTGAATCAGTCTATGTAAATCATGATAGAAAAGAGTTATATGCAGTAAATTATGCATGCTACCATTACTTGCCAACATAAAACATTAACAATATAATCCAGCAGGAATGAAATCTACATTAGATTGAAGAAGACTCATGTGGGTCACGGGAAAAACATTCATATTTACACAACCAAAACCTCCATTTGTCATGTTGGGTAATTTTAACGTTTCGCTATGCGGGATAAGCAGGGGAAAACTACACACGATTTCAACAGTGTTCATGCCCACACACTCAAGGTCAATAAGCAAAAAAAAACCATGGCATATCCCTTTCACCCGGCTAGGGTTTCGGACGATTATGCACGGAACGGCGTGAAAAATAGCTATTCGAAGATGTGGGAAAAATAAAAGTCACAACGGAAATGGGAACCATCAGATGCTTCAAGAAAAGCACACAGAACCCCCCCTACACAATCATCACCACCCGGGGCAGCTTGGTACAGACGGTGTAACGGCTGTCTGCACCAAGCCCTCATTCCCTACGCGCGAGGATTTGTAAACAAAGGACCACTGGTCAAAATACTATTTCATGAGTTAAAAATTCCCCCCCCCC